>OMKZ01014910.1:0-22383 GCA_900302535.1 Neoniphon sammara | reverse complement strand
TCCACCCAGTGCTTCTCTCAATTTCAAGAATCACTGCAGGTTAATAAATTAAGCAAATCAATTAAGTGCTCAGTTGATTAAAAATATGATGAGCTGGTTTAATAAACACGAGGTACACCCTCTTTTTTTCTATAAATTAATTTGAGTTATCTAAAGCTCGGGGCAGGCCTGTCCCTCTCTGTCTATCCACATTTCGACTGTCCCACTGTCTGTTTGACTGTGATTTGTCATGAGTTGCCATCATCTGAGTGACCATGCCACATGTGACTCCATAATAGGGATGGCATAACTGCTGGCTGTTGACTGTGCTGATGTGCTTCTTTCAGCAGTAAATTCACTGACCCAGATAAAGAGAAACCTGGTCGGCATCCTGACTCACATAGGGGGTGCAAAGAGTCAACCGTTGTTTGGACGTTATTGGCGAAGACATGTTTTTTTTTTTCAACTTATTTCTGATGTTTGGACATGTAGGCTTCTCAGAAAATGTGTCTCTTTTTTAATATAAGTGACACATCCATTTATTTAATTTCTTTTTTCCTTTTTATTCGGACAGAGGAAAAGTAAGCAAGTGAAGTCTCAAAAGTACCTAAATGCACTTTTTGAGTGCTTCAGAAAATGTTAAAACCCAGCATGTATTAAAATAATGATACCTATCATTTATAACCATACAGCAAAACCTCACTGCAGATTCTCATCGCTCTGCTGCAGCTTCTTGCCAGCCTTCAACACAGTCCAACAGGACAAAAACCATTAGAAATGTCCTTTTGAAAACAGGAATCTCACAGTTAAATTATTTCTCAAAACCTTTTCAAAAAATTTCATATTTTCCCCTTTAAAGTGTCATTATGAAAAGCGAGCCCACAGCCTCCTCAGTGTTGTCACACACACACTTGATACAAGTCTTTACATGGGGAGAGGACAAAAAATATTTGTGAAGAATTTCACTGCTGAAGACCTGCAAACCGACTTAAATGTATCCCAGCAAAGAAATGATATTCACACAAAGTTGTCACCCAACAGAGATACTCTCATTCAAACTCAGTGTCATATCACAAAGTTTGCAGAGGAAATTACTCCAGCTCAAGTAACTTCCACCAAAGTCAACAAGCCACAGCTGCTCATTCTGAAAGCAAAACAGCTCCACTCTCCATGAGAAGACTAACTACAGAGGACACTACCTCCTTTGATTTACGTAGGCACCGATTTATTTGCCAAAAAGACAGCATCCACCCAGCACATTTGACAGCTGTTGCCACAGGGACAGGTCAGAGAATAGGTATTTAATGCTGCATGAGAGAGGCATGATGAATTGGTTCATCTTCGGATGCCAACCCTTCAAGATCTTTTTGCTTATGATGCAAAATATCACCGAGCCCATCTAGCACAGTGTGCCTCTAAAAGAAGTATTTTAAGCAGCCAGAATGCTTTTTTTCCACAAATAAACAGCAGGGACAGTATCACACTATTTCAAACATCCATGTACCTTTGGATGTTTGTTTTTGGTGTCTAGGTTGGCAATACAAAAAGTGGAAAATTGATTTTTCGTTTTCCTCTGTAGTGAAAAAGTGGAAGTTGTGCCAGACAAAGTCCAGTGGGACATACCACAGGCTGTGGCAGGACATGGTGACATAAACTGTCCCTACGTGACCTCTGGAGCGAGCGCTATTATAACATACATGTGCAACAGGCTTGATGTCATTGGAGAGTTGTACGTTAACCGGATGAGAAGCCTGGCACCTTGATCTTTGAAGTGTTTTGACACACAAGCAGAAAAGTTCTGCTGCACTGCCCTCCAGAGGTTGAAACTTTGATGCATGTTGCACCTCTGGCCACGCCCAAGTTATTTAAATGCGGCACACAAAACGGCACATGCCAGTTGTGCCAACCTGATGCGACAGCAAAAGGAGCAAATATGATGTGCGCTGCAGAGTGACAAACAATGACAACAGACACTACTGAAAAACTTAATGAAGGTCTATTGTACTTATTGATGCTTACAAAACAAATTTGATGTTTGAGTTTCTCCACCCGCTGCGTAATAAGCAGCATACCAGCACATCCAAATGGAGTGCACCCACTGACACCTCATGGAAAACCCTCACTGTGACATCACTGATTGGGTGTGGCCACAGGTGCAGCATGCCTGAAGTCATAGTGAGTCTGGTAAGTCTGGTGGAGGCCTGGCGTTGTTGGAAAGTTCCGCCCCAGGGCTTCACAGCTGTATCTCTAGCTCTGTGCTCCTAACCTCTGGACCTGTGCATAAATGCACAGAGTGGCTCCAATAATCAGTTCAAATAATAATGTGCAAAACATTAACAATCTGTAGCAAAAGTTGCTAATTTATTTATATGGGTGGTAGAGTTCTTTGCAGGTCCTCCAAATGTGTAGGTGTGTTTGGCAGAAGGAGCAGCAGGACGTTTTAGGATGAGCACTTTCTGTTCATGCACCGCTTGACACGGAGCTACAGAGTCAGGCCCAATACAGCTGTGAGGCAGCAAAGTAACAACTGCAGGCACGCACTGACCTGCCCCCCGTCCCTGTAACCTGTTTTACTGTAATCATAACCATTAATTTGGAAAAAGGGTTGACTCAACACTGTTCTCATCTGTAATAGATGCATTTGACATAATCACCCCACAGTTCTCTATCTGTCTGTGAGGCTGCAGAGGATTGGACCTAGCCAGTGTAGGAAAATGGTTATGAAAATATACCTGACTAGATTTACAATCATATTTTTTGTGTCTTATTTTTTTTACTGTCATCTTTAAATGTACTGATCATAGCCCTGACAAAAGAAACTCATCACATCTGTGGTAAACTGGATATTCAATCTTCTCATAAAGAGTGGAGCTAATTCAGCTGTGGCTTCATGACTTTGGTCGAAGTTACTTGAGCTGGAGTAATTTGCTCTACAAGCTTTGTGATATGACATTAAGATCATGTTCACACGGATACAGATGTTTTTGAAAGCATGTGTGGACAGTTCTTTTTTGAATAGATAAATGAAGTCATTTATCTATTCAAAAAAGAACTGTCCACATGGGAGCGATTTTGAAAATATCTTTGTGTACACAAGAACACATGTATGCAATCTGAGCATGCACTTAGAAGCTGAGGAGTGACTGAGGCGGTTTGTTGACATCCCTGAGTTAGCTACAAATTCAATTGCAAATACAGTTAAAATTAAAATAAAAAAAAGAAATCTTAGAAATAAAGCTTGAGTAATATGTTTTATTTCCAACTTATGCAACTATACATGTGTGTATGTTTTATATGATGTCGTTGGACAAACAATTCCCTGTATGCATACAAAGTTTGCACCAAATCCCCATGTGAAGTTATATAGCTTTATGCGTCTTATTAGCATTTAGTTGAGAACTGATTTCACCCACTGATATCTTTAGGTCTCCACTGCTAGAAGGGAGGAAAACAAATGAGGATGCATGCCTTCCTTGGACTCTTCCTGGGTAAATAAATGTCAGAAAACAGAATAGTGACATCACAGAAAGCACTATGGCTGAGGATCACAGAGTGTTGGACTGAAAGCCCGATACTCTACAGTCTGAGCCGCATGATTTCACTACGGGGTTTGTATGATTGATTACAAGATAAGTTATATCCTCTCAGGGGGACAGACATAGTGCTCAAACACACACACACACACATACACACACACACACACACACACACACACACACACACACACAGACCATATGACAAAGACACATACCTAATGGGCATCCCAGCTCCCCTTTGGTACAATATGCCACTGTGTGCCTTGTCCCTCTGGTCAGTAGTGTGCAACTGCAGTCTATCAACGCACTAAGCCCATTTTAACACATCTCTAGATATTTATGTCACTTCAACGCCCTGGGGTATAAATGCAGCTCATACACACTCACACACACACACTAACACCGCCACAGTGATCCTCAGGGACTCCTCACTCTGTCCCCAGAGGTTCAGGACTCAGAGGAGCAGAAAGTCCTGTCACATTGTGACCAACTCATTGGCCTCAAGCTGTCTAAACGCACACACACACATACACGCATATATCCACACACTGCAGGAGTTGCAGGAGTAGAGAGCGCTACGTTGCCATGGGGACAGCGAGTGATGTCACAGCACTCACCCGAAAAGGGGGCAGCAGGAACGTTGTTTATTCTCAAAGACGGCCGTGCTCACCACACTGGCTCCCGTTGCTGTACAAAAATGCAAAGTGCCAGATATTTCCACATTTTGCAGTCAGCTCACATTGCAGTGTGTCTGTTGTGGCGCTGATGGATCCTGCTGAAAGGCTCCAGCAATCATCCTCTACACTTGGAGAATCATTCCAGCTGAGGCCCCAGAGACGTGCAGCGTCTCTGAGGCCAAGCGAAGAGGCGCAGCCCTGCGTGGACAGGTTGGGGGTTTTGTGGTCAAATGTAGCCCCGCAAAGTAAGCAAACACACATTCCTAAGGAGGCAAAAACACAAACAGTCACACACAAGCATGCACACGCACAGTTTTGAATCAACATCAACAACAAAACCAAGGGGCATCCTGATGAGGCACTGAGGCAAGATCACAGCATGGTGTCACCCGTGGGCGAGAGCAGACACATTCGTACACGCACACACATACACAGGCACAACCACGCACACCAAGACACAAAACCACATAAACACACACTCAAATAGGCACACAGTGGGCATGCCCTGCAGGCATCACTGGCATTTAGATGGCTTTGGCACAATGAGAGCACAGTCAAGACCAGAAGCAGGCTCTCTGCCACGCTGAGCATCTCTGTGGTCAGTCTCGCACACAGGGGGAGAGTGTTCACTCGGAAATAGAGGAGCATAGGAAAAATGAGAGACAGAGAGTAAGTAAGAGAGAGAGAGAGATGTGCATGTATGCCTGTTTGCACTTCCATGATGGTGCGGAGAAAGACAATGGCAGCTGATAGCCAGTGTTTGTGCTGCCAAACCCAATAGGCAGACAGCTGTAATTGCCTGCCTGATCTGGGCTGTGGAGAGGCCAGGTGTAATGATGGCAACTCAGTGAATACGCCTCACCTCCACTCACTAATGGATGCTCACTGCCATCTCTTCCCCCATCCCAATGCTGTCAATTCGCAATTTCACCGTGTGAACCCAAGGAAACATTCAGAGAAGTCGAGAAAATATGCTGTGGAGAAAAAAAAAAAAAGTGGGAAAAAAAAGTGTCAGCTCTTGACACCTGGCTGGCTCAGTGCGGGCATTGTGTGAATACCAATCAGCAAGAGCATGAGTATGAAATGAATGTCCATTTTCATTGTCTTTGCAAAGATCATTTTGGCTGCTTTTTTTGGTGTGTCACAGCATTGTTGGGCCTTATTATTGATGTAGTTGTCTTCATTATCACTAGCTAATGACCCCAGTGGCTTTAAGTACCCAAACGGTTTACTTAATAGACAGGTGCAAATGTTGGATTAGCTGATGAGGTGCTGTACATGTGGCCTATAATGGCTTAATGGACGTCTACAAACAAAGCACTTTTCATTAGCCATAATATAACAATGAATCAGTATTGATATTATGTACTGATATTATAGTTTATAGGTTTGATTTTTGTGTTTTTGGATGTTTTTACAAGCATTTTGTTTTTATTTATCTCACCTGCACAGTTTGTTTCCCTCCATGTTCTTGCTGCATTTAGAAGGCTTTGCAGTATTTCGTTTGTGTGTGTGTGTGTGTGTGTGTGTGTGTGTGTGTGGGTGTGTGTGTGTTTACTTTTCAAGATTTTTTTTTTTTTGGCATTTCTGCTTTATTGGATAGACACAATGGTGAGAGACAGGAAACACAGGGCAGAGAGAGGGAATGGCATGCAGCAAAGGGCACAGACCAGAACTGAACCCGGGTCACTGTGCTCAATGGTATGTGGTATGCACTCTTCATGGTGAGAGAGCATTTGGGGTGGCTTTGCAGTATTTGGCAAATGTATAAAAGTGTATGTGTAAGGTGAGTGATATAGCATATTAGTAGGGGGATTATGCCAGCAATACCAGCTCTTAAGAACATTTCAGTCATACCTGAGAAAGATAATGAGACCATAGCAGTGGGGAAAGTCCTGCCCTTCACCAAGTCTATATGGTCCTGCATGGTTGTTGGTTGGTTTGGTTGTTTTTTATTCTTGGGCAATCAAAGTTGACAAATACAAACACATTGTACATATACAATAAAAACATAACTATACAAAGCAAACATTTCTTACCCGGAGGATTGCACGAAAAATTATTTGAAAAACTTATTTCAGCATCACACCACCACCACCACAATAAGATCACAGAGAGACAGACATTCCTAAAAACTTGCTATACATTTTATTAGATGAAGGTCCTCAATTTGTTATTTATGTTACCACAAGTATGGAAATGAACCTGCTTTTTGAAAACATCTTTGCTTCAACTTTGTTTAATTTCTGTGGGTATGGCAATCCAGAGCTTGATTCCTGTTTAAATAAAGTTGCTACAACCATTTCTTAAAAACTTAGGTACCGTGCTGAACTGGTCTCATCTCCTCAATCTACTGCTGATCAGCATCAAACTATGAAAGCGGTTAGGGGCATGATAGCCTTATACCTCATTTCTTTGCCTAAGGGAGCAGTGGCCATAACCTTCTGTTCCCTATCAGTCGGTACACTCAGTACAGCACATCAGTGCGGGCATCACTAATCATACTCACACCCCAGCAGTGGTCAGATGAGTTAGTGTAATGCTTCAATAATCCCTAAACCCCTGCTGATAAAATAGCATCAACCACACTTGGAGCCATCATATCTAGATGGTAAAATCTCATGTAACTCTGTGGTAAAGTTCAACCTGTCATGGAACAGATCTACACTATCACTGTGACCCCCTTATACAGAGCCCATGATGCAGCTCTGCCCCCCTTGTGCAGTGGGCATGCACACCACTAGGCATATCAGCACCTTTGCTGCTGTAAGCCTGGAAGACAGCCTTGACAATCCAGTGCAAAAGGTGCTGTCTAGAAAGTGCTTTCCCCCTGGCTGGTTTGACAAAGCAAATTAAAAGCAGGCCACAAGGCAAATGTCTGTGTCCTCTCTATGTAAATGCACAGTGCACACTTTGGACATAAGGTATGCAGTCCTGTAGGACATAGTTACCACTTATATACAGTATCAGGTGTAAATTGTGCACATGACAGGTGGCAAATTACCCACAGACTTGGCTGAATACAAAAACAAAAGCAATGCTGTTTTATATGGAGGCAAATCCAATCCAAAAGTGCTCTATACAGTAGTTTCAAAAGGCAGACAGGTAAACAAACTGTGGAAATAGAACAACCCCTATCTGACAATTCTGTAAAACTGTTTATTTTTCTATCCATTTTCACACCATGTCTCAAATAATCGCCATATAAATGTGTACAACATGTTTCTAGAGACTGCTCTGGCACTCTGGATTGTGTCAATTATCAGGTAACCCTTGCATAATGAGTTTTTCCTTTTCAGGGGCCAAACCCACAGATCCCCAATCTCTGCTTATTGGTGCCAAATCTGCCCCTGGATCTGGGATAAGGGCTCCCTGTGCATGAGAATATGCTGAGGATTCTCCTTCAGTAGCCAAATGATATCAGCAAACCACAGTGTCTTGGGCCAGTGGGCAGTCACTGGTGTCATGATCAGCCTCTCCACCGTGGATGGTGGGCTGACCATGGGTGGGTTGGTTGTAAGCACTGCACAGGAGGGGATGCATAACGTAGCATTTGAGGCCACAGGTTTGCAAATGTATTAGTTTCTAGCAGTGCATTCACATCTTGTGGTAAGAAGAACATACATATTTTCTTTTGAGCAGATCAGTGTCTACTCAGTTGAATTGTTCCCATATCTGGGAGACCACCCGTGAGTGTAGGCATTCCCTTGCCTGGGGGTTCCCTCTGGACTGGATGCCCACTCCACTGCTCAGTATTCCAGGAACACTCAGGGGTCTTTAGAGATAACAGGCATGCACTACTCCATGCTGGTAGAGTATAGGATAGAGAAAGAAGTGGAAGAAACTGTGTACCTCCCTGTCTGCTTAGGTCTACAACCCCACAAGTTGTCGCTGTGCACCAGGACATGGTGACCTGCCAGTAATATTACTCTGGGAGCTCTGCATATAGCCTCAGTAAGTTGATATGCCATGTTCTTTGTGCCCACGTCCCATTTATGTATTTGTTTACCCACAAACCTCCCAATCCAGTCTTGGATGAATTAATTGTGACTAAGATGTGCAAAAGAACCATTACACACTGATGAACACGCACTTGGTGATTCCTTTGGAGAGTCAGCAGGCATTGGTTGAACAATGTTATTCTCTGAGGGGTCAGATAAGCTCAATTGTCACTTGAATCTGATTCCACTCCAAGAAAGATATTCCCTGGAGTGCAGTGATACAGCTCATTCTCAGATACATTATCAATCTTGGAGACTGCAAATGAGATATCACCACTGATGTGGCTGATGTTGCTCTGACTGCCATCAGCATAAGGTTGTCAGGGTAGTCAGGGTTCAAATCCCATGACTGACTGAGCCACCTTGGTAAAGACACATGGAGCTAAGGATAGGCAGAAATGGGGGGACTTGCTATCTGATATCCCTGGGGGGTCACAGGGCTGGAGAGGGAACTAGGCTGACTTTGAGCAGCTAGGGCCTTTTTAACTACTGGAGCATACAATTTAACAGCGAGCCTGGGGTAAGCTCAAATGCAGTGCAGCCTCCTTGCATCACAGCAGGCCTAAATTTTCTCCAGAATGGGGCTGAACAGTTTCATAGGCTCAGTGAGTTGTTGGAGAAATTCAGATTGTTGTCCCTTGGGCAGCTCCTTCACGGTCAGCCACAAATGACGCTGGGCTATCACAACCTCGGCCATACCTGTGCTCAGTGCTGTAGCCACTATGCCAGAAAGGTGAAGAATAAAGTCAGCAATCCTACAGACTTCTTCCAAGAGCTGAAACTCCTCATTCGGCAGGGTAGGTTGTGAGGTAGCTAGGTTAGCTTTTGGGAGTGAGCGGCCGGCTGGGGTTTTGTCCAGTGGAGGAATTTTGATGAGGCTGGCGGTCTCCATTCCTTCTAAATCCACAAGCTGACATAATGGTAAAGAAAGAGGAACTTTTGGAGAGGGCCAGGAGCGAGTGAGTTTCAAAATAAAGTTGCGGTGCCTCACATATAGCTAGTTAGGGAGAAAGTAACTCCTAGCCACCCAAGTTTGTTGCTAACTTACAGCAGAAGAAGGCCATGAAACCTGTAGGCAGCAGGCCACTCTGCTGCACAAATTAAAGAGGGCTGGGGTAGTCCCTTCAGTCTTCCTTACTAACTCTGGAAAAGCTTGAGAAACAAAAGTTTTGTTTCTCCCTCTTCCTCATCATTGGAGTTGACCCGTCCTTCTGAGAAGTTACATAGCACATTGATTCACACTTCTTCCTATACTATACCAAGAGTTGTCAAGAGTAATCAGGAAGTGAACTAGATCATCTGCCACTGCCTCTGATCTAGCGCAAGGTAGAACTTACCATTTGTTTGCCCCATGTGAAACTAGCACCCATTCCCTTGTCCTCATCATGCTCAGTCCTGGCTTAAATCAGAGTAATTGACAGGAAGGGTTCTTATCCATGGGCAAAATCTCTGAGTTTGTCATTTATAAAGAAAACACTTTCCTTTCCAGGGTCAGTCTATGGAGTTGGCAACAATGCACCCAGCTTTAGCATTCAGCTTACTGAGACACACCAGGCAGGCAGGGATAGTATCCCTTTCAGAAAGGGAGAAATCACAAGCAGTGGGACATAAGTGATTCTTAGCTTTGCTCGCTTTGTCAGACTCACTCATTTTCTTCCTCTTCTCCAGATGCATGCTTCAAGGCACAGGTTCACATACTCAAGGCACATCAGAATCAGAATCAGAATCAGAATCGCCTTTATTGTCATTGTATTGCATACAACGAAATTAGAGTGCAACTCCTTGGTGAATTTTTTGTAAAAAAGTAAACAAAAAAACAAAAATGTAACATGCTACATATGATGAATCGTGGCCTGAGGACCATGTATAGACTTGGTCGAAGGTGGGACTTTGCCACCTGCTGCAGTCACACTGGCCTTTTCAGGCATGATTGAAAGGTTCTTCAGAACTGGTATTGCAAGGCTAAGCCCCATGCTTTTGTGTTGACTAATAGAGAACTTAACTCATAGTCTTTCATGGATATTAATTTTCTCTGTGCATAATCTAGAGCTCAACAACAACCAAAATTTACCATGGGACTGTAAGTTATCATTTTCATTTCAGAATGAGTATGCGATTTGGAAGCAGCCGCACAAGGAGGAAGGCACATTAAGTTCATTCTTGTCTGTAAAAAGACAGCCTGATTCATCCATGATTCACATGCAGTTTCATATCATTCAAGCATTTTGAGTGGAAAGGTACCTCTTAACTCACTTTGAGAATGAAAGAAATAACTGACAGCCGCAGCACTGAGATGGCAGTTGTAGGATAGTTACCTCTCAAACAAATAGCAAATAGACAGAAACAGGGTCAGAAGAAATGTGGCTGGACTCTGTTTTTTTTCCCCCTTCTTAGTGGTTGCAAGCGATTTCATCATAATGAAAACTTCAGTGTGGCTTGAGTTCATTCCAGTTGCAACATCGTTTGGGCTGAATGACAGTGATTCGAATATCATCAGGGAAGCAGGGCATGGTTTCATCATTGTTGAGAAGATTTTCACTCCTCGACTGGCTGGCTGTGAACTGTTTTGGGAGCAGTGCTAAAATATAGTCTTGGGGTCTGTTGTTTGTTTGGGCTTACACAAAAATACATGAGCACACACACGCACGCACACACACACACACACACACACACACACACACAAACAACACTCTAGGAGCCTGTGTTTTTTGCCAGGTTTGCTAATTAAACAAATTTACTTGGCCAGCACCCTTGATGAGGAACCAGGCTGCCTGGTCCAGCCTGCTAGTTTTCATGCTTTCCAACCTTAGGACAGAGAGACAGAGAGAGAGAGACACACTCACACACAAAATCCACATAGGGGCACACAGACACACACACATACACACTCAAGGAAACCTGTCGGGAAAAGTGTGCAGTAATTCAGCACTTTGCAATCCTTTTATAATTCATTGTTCACTTTCAGCCATCATAAAACTTCTGCTAAACCATGGCAACATATTATTTAAAGGAGTGTGTTCTGTGGGCTGCAATAATGGTATATCACCTCTGAGACGGTTTTGTGGGAGGGATGATGATAATTATTGGCATTATTATTTGGAATGATAACGGTAGTGATGATAATCATCACAATGACAATGTGGTGACTGAGTGGGAATGTGATGATGGTGACAGTGATGATGATAATGTGATCGTGACAATAATGATGATAATGATGATGATGATGATAATGATGGTAGCAGTGGTGATGATGATGACAATGATGATGATGATGATGATGGAGATGATGATGATGATGATGATGGTAGTGGTGGTGATGATGATGGTGGTGGTGATGATGATGACAATGTTGATGATGATGATGGAGATGATGATGATGATGATGATGATGGTAGTGATGGTGTTGACTGGGATGGTGATGGCATGATAATGGTCATAATATTGATTATAATAGCACTGATAGACAATAGTAATGATGACAGTGGTATCTTTGATGAAGAACAGTAATGTACCACACAGGGTGCATCATTTGATTCCTTAGCAAACTTTTTTTTACCAGTTTAAGTAGATTTAAGTTCAGTTGAAACAAAAAACAAATCTCATCTTTGCTTGTAGTAAGATCAACAGGTCCTCTTCAGTGGATGTTGTCCCATTGATCATTCTCTTGGACCATTAAGGTCATAAAGTGTATTTACTTGTCAGCTCTTCATTGCATTTCTCATTGTTTGCCATTGCTTGATTACATTTAACTCTGTCACTGCTGACCACCATGTTAGTTTCACCTTTACCTGGACACTCAGACAGTCCAGTCCAGCTGTTAGCCATCGTCGCTGCAAATATCCGCATGATCCTTCCATACAAGCTATGTATGTGCTCCTGAGAATCAGCTTCATTACCATTGCAACTTGGATGCTCATTCGCTTCCCCCATACCTTCCACGCCACCTCCCCCCATTCGACCATTACCTCTTACCCCGCTTGCTGACTTTCTAGAGCCCCATATCAGTCCCTCCTCTGTTTTTCTCTTTCTTAGTTCCCCCCAACCTGACAGTCCCCCGGGGCAAGTCCCCCTTGGTGGCACGCGAGGGTGAGACGGTGGAGCTGGAGTGCCTTGTTTCAGGAAAGCCCAAGCCCATCATCCTGTGGTCGCGAGCGGATAAGGAAGCGCCCATGCCGGATGGCAGCATGCAGATGGAGAGCTACGATGGCGTGCTGCGTATTGTTAATGTATCCAGGGAGATGACGGGCTCCTACCGCTGCCAGACCAGTCAGTATAACGGCTTCAACGTAAAGCCCCGTGAAGCCTTGGTGGAGCTGATCGTACAGTGTGAGTAGGCGCAGTGTGGGTATTTTTTTGTGCATGCTTATCTTTGCTCATGTGTTATTATGTATTTACAGTATGTGCATATATCTGATATGTGTGTATGTGTGTATTCATGTTGTAGTGCTGTGGAATAACTAGTCATAGTGATATAAGGTGTGTAATTGTATCGGGTACACTGACTGATCATAGTTGTACATGCTTTTATCTCTGCCATGCGTTCTCTTTGTATGCAATATGATTAAACCTTATGTGTACTTGCTCAGCTTCATCAAAATGGAACACTCTCCCATGTCTGTCCCTTCCTACCCTTGTAGTTGAAGGTTTTAAAATTAGTCCAATTCCCTTTGTACCCACAGTCAGGTCTGAGGAAACGGCCTCAATCTTACCTTTTACACCAGGCGAAGGGCTACAGCTGCTGAGTGTGAGCTAAGCTAAACATTAACAGAGGTACAAAGCTTTATGCTGATATCCAAACTAGCAAGGACCTGTGTGTGTGTGTGTGTGTGTGTGTGTGTGTGTGTGTGTTAGAGAAAGGCTGATGACTGTGCCGTACCCCCAGGTCATAGACCCCCCGCCACTGCCTCTCACTGAAAGACCCATTCCCTCCTTAAGATGTGGCATTCAAAGATGGCTTAACGGCTAATTAGCAGGCGGCTAATTTATTCCCGCTAGTATTCATTTTGCATTCATTTATGTAGATTTGAATGGAATATTTAAAATGAACGACGGGGACTCAAAGCAGTGTCACTCATTCAAGGGCTGAGGATGTTTCTCAGCAGAAGAAAGAATGGAAGATGGAAAGGAAGGAAATTAAAGCAATCCATGTATGGTGTCGGCTGAATGCTTACCATTCTCTGGCAAGTGATTATAGGAAATAGGAATTTGATTCTCATAGCCATGAACTCAGATTGGGCTATTGTCACTCACGCTTTCCAGCTCAAGCTCCATTGTTTTTCCACATGGCCTACTTAGTTAGCTAAGCCATACATTCTTCCATCTCAACTCCCGTATTTGCTCCCTAATCCAGAAGCAACCTGTGCAGTAGCATGCCACTCTTTAGAATATTTAAATACTGTGTAATGCATTGTAATTAACATCCTGTACAGTTCCTGCCATTCCTAAGTGTCCTCCTAATTATGAATCTCATTTCGAGAGGACTTATTTAATGTCACACAAGTGCTGTATACCCGTATGGCTGCACAATAATGTCCAGCATCTAATGTAACACAGCCAAGTGTGAGCAATAAAATAGAAATATTGCGGCAGCTCAACCAAGGATTTGATTCAAGAATAACTTGACACACCCCCTACCAAAGTTTTGATTAAAGAGGCTCTAGAGTGGCCCCCATTCCTTTCGACAAGTGATAGGACATAATTTTTCCCTCAGTTCTTTAGTGTTATATTGTACTGTTTGCTATGGCCATCACGTTTCAACTAAGCTCTTAATGACTGCACCGTGTTAGAAGAATTAATGAAGTTTTGATGTGCTTTGAAGAAGACTGTGTTGAATTTTGGCTGAATTGATTGTGATTATGCAGTGATGACAGCCCATATCAAAGGTTAGAGGCTTAGCCACACACCGATGCTGACACCAAAGAGTAAACAAAGGATTTAGTCTCTAAGATGCCCTTCATTAATTAGCGACACTCTGCGGATGCTCTCTCTCATGAAAGGAGGGTGTGGTGAAATGGGTGCAAAATGAAAAGGACAAGATTGGTGTTAATAGCCTGTTTTGCACAGCAGCGCCAAAGTGGGACTTATCATAGCCATGACCAAGTCATACTAAGATCACTGTGACATTTTTTATGACTAGAGCACAGCTGATAAATTATTTATGCTGACAATAAAGCAAATACATGCTTGTCATTTTGGAGGGAATGAGGTAACAGATAATGAATGCCAGGCTAATGGAACCCCTTTAGTGGAGAGATTGATGTCAGCTTGATGAGCTGCTCTGTATATTCAAGCTACACCTTCAACATTAACCCATCCACATTTAAACAACACTGGGTACATGGAAGTATCTATTATATACAGTATATGTAGGTAATATGTAATATATTTTTCAACTTGTGCCGTAATACCGGTCTTATGACCCTCCTCTGTGGTTTTAGATGGGCAGAAGAATATATAGTGTTCCCTTTCCTTCTGTTCCCTCTCACCAGAGAGCAATTTTCTCCCACAAGCAGCAATAGGTCACTGTGATCCCACCTGCCTTTGGAAAGCAGCAGGACCACTCTAACTCCATGCATTATTTGTCTGGGGGCAGCACAATTAGAGTTTGGCAAAAAGCAAAGATAACAAGAAAGTACCTTTCTCAGAGACCATCCGCAATCAGTCAGCATTAATGAAAATATCAGTTTTTCCTTTGCTGCATTTGCATAAAGCCCACCACAACTTCAGGGAATCAGGTACAAAATAAAACAAAGATGAATTGCCTCAGCAGGGTCTAGCCATAAAACACTTTAGATTGTGTGTTTTGCTCCTCGTGGGGGATTAAAAAAATGTGTTTCTTAGCCCTGATACATACATAGGAGTCTCCTCCAGAAAATAAAACAATTAACTTTATATGGTACCTAAAATGTGTGATAAATTAAAAAGAAAATACTGTATACACTGCAAAATCGTACACCTTAACTAGTCATTTATTCTCATGTGCACTTTCACTTGTTTCAGGAATTGTTTGGGGAACAAGATAAATATGTTGAAACAAGGCAGAATAAAGTCCAGTAGTAGCTCAGCCCAGTAGTATCAAAAAAATGACTTTCATTAGCATTGGAAACAAGTGGGATTATCTCATCTCACTGACAGATTTTTGGCTGGACTGCAACCACGGGGCCAGCCCTGCAAATACAAATGTCACTGACTGACTGATGAAGTGACACCACTGGTCGGCTGCATGTTGGAGTTTCCCTACCGGCCGTTGGTCTTTCAAACGACTCGGCACCAACAGTTTCCTATTACATCCTCAGGGGACGTTTACAAATCGTCGTTTAAATAAGGTTGGCATAGGTGAATATCAATTTTTGTGTATCTACATAAAGAAAGATATTCCAAAAAGATTTTACAATTTTTGCATACTTATTTGCGACGATATGCTTACATTTATGGTCTTCTTTCCCCACGGCAGTCCATATTCCCTGAGTTCGCAAAGCATTCTGGGAAATTTCTTCTACCCCTCTGTTTGTAGTCTGCATTTTGAAAATGCTCTGTTTGGAGGGATCTTGGATCTGTACAAGATGGGTCCGGCTCGCACGCTGAGAGCGGGATATACATAGACATCCAGCCATATACAAGGTTTTGACCTAATCTTGTTTACCTTGAAAAACAAGACTTTAACACTGACTAAATGACTTGTTATAATGAAACACAAACATCCAACAATCCAAAATTATACTGTAATACCAGAAAAATATCCCTTTTAAATCTTTTAAGTCATGGTTAACCAAAAATCTTAAAGCTAGGGTGTTAAAAAAAAAGGCATCATTCTCAGTTCAGAGGAAGTGCCCCAGCCTTTGGGTGACCCTGGCTTAGAGTGGAAGCCATTCTCATGGGTGCCTGCAGACCAGAATTCTCTCCCCTGACATCCAGCCAGGAAAGGTCATTTCCCATCATGCACTGCTGCTTTGGATAAGGGTCACTTGCAAGGAGTGACTGTTGTTAGTGACACTCAGATGGAGATTACATGCCTGAGGAGGCAAGGAGGGGGAGGCTCTGAATACAAGGCCTCAGGTGAAAGACACATGCCACCAGACCCATTCCTTTTATCAAGTAGATTTGTCATGACGTGGTTGCATCATAGGATGAGTAGGATCTAGGATGACACGAGTGCCACTCACTCAAGCACACACACACACACACACACATACGCACACACGTGTATATAGGAGAGAATAGTACAGCACATGGATTCAAACCTGATATTTTTGTCTCTTTGTTTCACTACGATTTATTGAGTGTGCAATTATTTCTCATTTTAGGTTATTTTAACAAAACGCATCTCTTGCAATACAGTTCTCAGCTTCATACAGCTCTTTCATCTTCAAAGCAGAACACATAATGAAGAGGGTTATTAGGGCTTTAGTATTGATAGGTCAATCATTCTATCATGTTCTGTCTTCGTAGTTACTTATTAATAGCTGGCATCAAAGCCCATGTTCAAAACGAGTAGAAACACAAACAGTCAGGAATTGTAGCTACTTCAAATAAAGTACTTCAGCTGCCTTTACAAATCTTAAATGTAAATAGGAGAAAATGTCCACCTTCTGTGCACATGCATGCTGCTGATTCTGCTGTAAAGTACTTTTTCGAATGTTCCTCAGCTCGCTTCTCTAACCTTTATTAACGGACCTACTTTTGTTGCTCTCTCCATATGACTCTCCATATCTCCCCTCCTTCTTTCTCTTGGCCTGTCTCTTGGTGTGTAAGCACAAGCCAATCCCTCTGAGATGCTTTTCTCGTCTGCATTTCCAGGTCCCAGCGTGAGCCACCCGCCTTTGGTGGTGAGCCATGTGCAAAGCCGCGTTTAGTAACTTGATCAAGGGACTGAGGTACAGTCCTCTGAAGCAAAGAGCATTAGAGGCGTGAAGGAATGACTTTGGCAAGTCAACAGCTTTGATATGTAAAAACCTGCATCTGTTGGTTGGCAGAGGCAACGCCAGGAGGAGAGGTAGAGGGAATGCAAGACGTCTGCCTTTAGAATAGTCACTCTAATAGAATTGCAAAGGCCAAATCCCCAGCTGTGAAACCCTAATGTTCTTAGTCAAACTGACTTGGCATGGTCCAGGGGCTTGAGAGAGAGGCAGTGAAGAAATAGAGAGAAATGGAAGGAAGTAGAAGAGTAGAGTGGCGTTCTGGCCTACATAGCGGTGTCTGTCGGAATGAGAGTTATCAAGCTCTACCTCAGCCCAGATGCACGGGAATCTTTTATCCCGGTCCTCCTTCTGTTCCTCCTCACATTCTCCATGACACCTGCCTGATGCAACCGTGCGATTGTCCCCCTGAGCCAGAGCCTCACTATCTGACATACATCAAAAAGACATACCAGGGTAAAAAAAAAACAAAAAAAACTGTTGTCTGTGCCAAAAGAATGAGTAGAATTACAGGATTATTGTTTTTAATTAATTTTCCTTTCTGCATCAAGAAAGCCTGCAATGCTGGCCCCCGGGGCCCACTCTAATGTGAATCATATTAGAGTGATTCACATTAGCCTAACGCCAGCCTAACGCCAGCAAATTAATCTTCTACTTTACAGCAGGGCTCACACACCACATTTGGGGATGAAATTTTAATAACCTTTTTTTTTCTTCACAGTATTGAATTGATCAGCCACATCAAATTCACACCAGGAAAGGTCAGTGAATATGTAGGTTGTAAACAGTCGCCAGCACAAGGCCTGGGTGGAATGATTCATACACCGGTCAGTGACTGAGGTAAATTTATTAGCATATCACCAGGCTGCTCCTCGCGCTGAAGAATGTACACTGATTATCATTAATCGTATATTTAAATTCATAAATTATCCTATAAACTTTAATAACAATATGGTAATGCAGCTGGTGCTGAAGTTCATTGTTTGATTGCAGTGGTTGTAGTCTGAGGGAAAGAAGGCGCCGTGATCTCCCTACATTATTCAACACAGAGACTCATTATAAATCAGTTGAATCAGGCTTATCATTTCACATTCCGTATATATCTGTTTGACAACCTAATGGATGTTATTTCCTCTTTCAAGACTCAATATGGAAGCGTGTGATGCTACAAAGGTTATTCTCCCTCAAGAATGCTTTTGAAAACAAGGCCTACGTTTTCATCCTCACGTACCGCACAGCCGCCGTAAGCTGCTGTGTTGCAGTCAGTGCAGAAAACGTATGACATGCCAGCGCTGAGCGGAGCGTTGGCTCGAAACGGCGAGGAATAGACAATATGTAAATCTGCGTGTCACCGAGGAGGTGTGGAGCCCCAGTGTCATACCCATCTTCTGAGCCAAGGGAGAAAACGCCCTGGAAGAAGAGAGAGGGGAAAAGAAATAGAAGGAGCATGAAAGATGAGAGGGGGAGATTGAGAACGAAAGGCTGACCCTTTCATTCTCATGTGAGGAGTTCAAACTGTTTGGTATGCCGAGACGCAAACACACGCGTGCGCATACAGTCGCTGCCCTCTGGGTTTACCAAAGTTGCACGTCCTTCTCTTGATGCACTCATCCGAGGCATGTGGAAGAAAAATGAAACCCATTTTGGCTGACCCCCAAGGGTTATGGTAAACCAGTCAAGCAGTATACCAGAAATGCAGGTGGATGCATGTAAACAGAGGCAAACGCAAATACACAGATACACACTTGTTTTTCCCTCTTTGCTCTGTCCTTCTCCCTCTAGATGGCAGTCCACTCAGACTCCAGGGAAAAGGCCTCTGCTCTCGTAAATGTTGTTTTTCTCCACATTACTGTCAAGGTATCCACTGGTGACTGATGATGGATTATATCTCAGCCTGTGTTCAGGGTTTTCCTTCAACCTGTGACTTGCAGCAACCCAACGCCCTACCTGTCCTCCCTGCTATACTAACCATACAGAGCAGTGCTCAGGGAATATCACCTTTTTTTTTTTTTTTGTAATACACCCTCGTCATATACGCCGGGCAGCTGTTCCACAATTGTTGCATGGGGGCTGAGGCATGTGCCCTTGTTTAAAGGATGTTTTGGTTACATAAGTTTTTTTTTTTTTTTTACTCATTTTGCTGCAGACCCAGCCTCTGTCTTCATTTGTCTTTCTGTGTGAATGGAAATGCACTTACTGCAATTTGGTCTAATGCCACTCAGGCAGGCTGCAGAATTGGGCTGTGATTGGCCACCATACACAGACCTACAATTTTTATGTGATAAGCAGAGATTCAGACACTTCTTGTGGAGATGAAGACAAGCCATTGGGCTTGGGTAAAAACCCAGGCAAGGCTCATTTTGAGGGAGGAACCGACTGCTGTTTCATTTAGCAGAGATGAAAGGCACTTTCCTCTGCACCCTGTGAAGAGTATCAAGACTCCAGATGCACCTCAAGGTGAAGATGTGAAGTGTTTTAAAACTTCAGTGCAGACCCTTGAGAACATTTGTGTTTCTTTCCTCATCTTTATCATCTAATGTAAGGTTTTCTTTTTTTTTTTTTTTTTCAGCCAACTAGTACCTGATCTAATGGCGATTCTTCAATCATAGAAGTGGTTGATAAAATGCAGGTTTTTACATGTTGTATGACAATTGGCCTGGAGGGCAAGCAAGTAAACCCCTTATTAGCATTGTTCTCCAATATTATCTTCATATGATGCGTACAGCCCATATTTCCCTGTTCACCTCTCTGGCCTGGAGCACGTGCCTTTCTCCAAGGCCCAGCAGCACTGCTACAGCCAGGGCTCTTACAATTATGTATTACAGGCAACAGGATTACAGAAATGTCATTATAAAAACAATAGCTGCATCATGTTAGCTACTGTAAAAACACAGCAATAATATTCTAAATGTGTGAAAAATCTTTTTTATGTTGGCCAAAGCAAACAGAGGCTAAAAGGCAGGTTGGCAGAGCACAAATATGGCATTAGGGCGGTGAATGCGAACTAACCAGTGGCCATGCATTACAAACAAATGGACCTGAAAGTCAGAGTGTTAGAGACAAGGGGAGAGACAGAAAGAAGGGTCTTTGCCAAAGGGAAGCCTTTCGGGTTTTCACGCTCAAAGCTGTGGGTTTCCCCAGACTAAATGGGGAGCTTGACCACAGCTTAATTTTGATAAACCTATAGATTTTTGGTTTTGGGCTTATTATTATTTATTCTTATTATGTGAATACTCCATTTGGATAGGGATAGTCAATTTTTCTCGTTATTTTTTTCTTATTAATTACCTTTCTTGATTTATCATTGTTTTTGATGAAAACAGATGCTTACTGTTTATTTATATCCACTTGTGTCACTCAGCATTGTTCTTTTTGTTTGTCACACCCCCAGGAAAGCTGGGTAAGGTGGCAACATGTTGGTGCGGTGTTTAAATATGTTTTTAATATGACATAATAAAGACTTAGGGACACATTTTCATGCTGAGCCGAGGAAGTGCTTAACGCCGGTGAGCTGCCACTTTCATCCAACAATAAATCAGTTTGTGTGTTTTCACCAGTTTGGGATCTTCTAATCTGTTTTTACTATGGAGGAGTCTTGTTTTTTTGTTTTTTTTTAAGACACCCCAAAATCCAAAGAGTACCTCCTTGGGGCAGAAAGGAAACCCCAAGGAGCTTTCTGCTACAATTCAATTTGTACATTAGAAATATTTTGGAAGAATAAGCGACTATTTATTTGATTCATCAAAAACATTTAGCTCGTGAGATTATGTATACTATCATCCTACACATCTTGAAAAAAATGCTTTGACTAATTATGGTTGTAGATGATGATATTAAGAGTGTTATCTAATTATATGCTACACATTGTAGCAAATTGTTAATTTAACTGCATATCCCATCAAGTTTGGAGGCAGGATAATTAAATTTTTTTATTGAGTGTAAGTAATATAGAGGATTATGTTACAGATTACAATTTCAATCAGGTAATCAGTGATCTGTAACAGATTACATTCTGACAGTAACATCCCCAGCCCTGGCTACAGCTACCGCCTCTCCTTTACTCTGTCAAGCATATGCTAATTTCAGGCAATTAAGAGGCTGTTTGTCATTCTTATTCCTATTCTCCCTCTTCTCCTGAGCATTCACTGTTGTTTTTCAAACTGCGCTGTGATTTTTGTCAAGCATTCACATAAGCATGTCAAGAGCAAAGGATGCTTAAGATAGGAAATTATTCATAACCACGCCGATGCTGGCACGCACAAGCACTTACGCCGCATATATGTCCTGTGCTTACAACGCATCCGCATCTTGACACCATACACACCTCTTGCGCCTGAGAAATTATCACTTTATCCTCATACATATTAAGCACAGGCTAAATTTGGATTCCCACACATCATGCAGTGCCTGATTTCAGTAGCGGTGCCGGGGCCCGAGTGGCTCCATGGTCACATTCAGCCCTTGACTTCACTCAGAGACGACTGGCTAAATAATTCACCGAGGGGTTGTCTGTATGGGAAGAAGCGAAGCCTGTCGGATACTCAAATAAGTTATTAATTTTCCATTTTGAAACCTTGAGGTGCACTTCATCATCCTGTTAGCCATTGTCCATGATGCGTGGCTGATTCTTTTCAGAACATTGTTCTGGTTTTTCAGCAAAAATTGATCTTCCTGCACCTATTGCTTTGCCGCGATTGTTTTCACCCATCATTTTTCATTCATCACTGAGGTTTATTGACTTTTCACTGCTGATTATTTGTAGTTGAATGGTAGTTTACACTCATCCCTCCCACCTACCTCCCTGCCCATGTTATTAGGCTGTTATTTAACATGTTTCCCTCCCCTGTATTGTCTCTCCATGCTCTAATTATTTGTTGGTTGTCACTATAAGTTTTCCTATAAGTATAACCACTGTAAGTACTAGTCCTGTTATCTATCCAGGCTTGTCCTTCCCATAGGTTCTCAGTGAGCTTTGAATCATCTTATTCTGCCCACAGCCTTTTCCTCATGCTGTCATGCAGTGTCCTTGGTTGTGTTTTTAAATTTTATTAATTTATTCCTCTCATAACTATAACTCTCAATCTGTCATCTGGTAGTTCTCTGAGACTAAATATTCTGACTCTTTTGTGAGTATTTCTCTAGGTCATACACAACCGAGAGGGCCATTCTTACCTGAATAGCTTGTAAAAAAGCTCCTGAATACCCAAGTGTGCACACCTATCTCTGGCTCTTCACCCTCCCTTTGTCTCTCCCTCACCCAGTCTCTTTTGTGCTT
>OMKZ01014908.1:0-18862 GCA_900302535.1 Neoniphon sammara | reverse complement strand
AAAAAAAAAAAAAAAAAGACGGCATAATAAAAGACAGCACAAACAAACATCCCAGAGGACCCCGTCTGCAACATTCAGATGGTTGCAAACCAGGCGATAAATGCCATGCCGAGAACAGAGGACCAGACCGTGGCCGGGAAAACAGGAAGCACTCCCGCGCACAGGAAGTGACACGGGGCCTCTCATCTAGATCCTTTAGCTCATTAACGTGTGGGGGGAATAAAAAGAACAGCTAATGAGAACAGCCAAGACATAGCCGAGGCTGTTTACAAGTGTCTGCCTTCAATTTTGGAGGCAACTGGAATCAAAATTGAGGACAAACAATCAATGCCTCATTATAATCTCACATCATGTACGCAGGCTTGTTTTTCTACCCCTTGTCAGTTTATTGTGAGAGACTAATTTTGGCTTGTGTTTGTTATGCTACCGCTATTACAGGCTGATGTGTCCTCATTCTTAATTTCTGTCCCAGTTACTTTTTTTTGCTCTCTTGTTTATCTTTTAGTCAAATGTTCCCCTTCCTACTTCTAGTCTACTTTGCCACATCCGCTGGATCCGTCCAAGTCCCCCGACAGTGAAAGAGTTAAATGGACGACATACCTCTCTCACGCTTTATCTGTAACATTATCTTTTTATTCTCATTTTCTTCCCAAGGCAGGGGAGTACTGATGTCTGCTAACTCAACTCCTGCTCTCAGTCAAACCTGCAATTACCGCCGTGTCTATCTCTACCTTAAACATTGCTTAACAAGAAAAATATGCCAATATGCCGCAAACGCTTTCATTTGGGCCTCGAAATTAAACAAGCTGCTCGGAGCGATGTTGTAAATTACCCTGAGGAATGTGCAACTGGGCGCGCACACAAAGAGCAAATCACACAGACCTTCTCAATGGCTTTGCACTTATAATTTGTAACATTTTAGAGATATTTATTATTGTTCAACCTGTTCTTTTGTCCCGGTGGCCTTCTCTGGCCTCGGGGGCTGAGCTCTTATCTGATCGCTAAGTCATGTCAGAGATTTGTCACAAAGCCATAACATACACTTTGCTTTGAGTCTTGCTTTGCCCGAAGAGCAGAGGTGCCTCCCTGGCAAGTGAAGACATGGCCACATATGGCCGTTGATGTGCAGAGAAGCTCACCTATGTTGTTCCCGCCTGCAGTGACAGTGTACATTGACATGGCTGACAGTGCTCAGGTCACAGATGTGTGTGTGTGTGTGTGTGTGTGTGTGTGTGAGGGAGTGTGTTTCAGTGAGTGCACATGACCACTAACACCTTAGGGCAGGACTGGGCCCTAAACAGGCCTTAATGCCTGGCTCAGTGTCCCGCCCGAGGCTGCTGTCAGTGCATGACGGATCAGACACACCTGACGGCTCTATCTCTAACAAGCATCTCTGAATCCTAATCAGAGCACTTATTGAATCGTGATTAATTCCCTCCAACACTGCTGAGAGACAAGTTGCTTCATCTGTCGCTGTTCACTTGCCTGGCTGGGCCCCGAGCAAAAAAACAGACAGGCAGAGATGGAGTGAGAGACAGACGGAGGGAGAAAAATAAGGTGTAGCGCAGTTTAGCTGCTGGTAAAACAAACAGTATCGAGAGCAGTGTACTGTAAAAGACGGAAGAACAAAGAGCGCGAGTGATCCATTGGCAAACCTTTCATTTAACAAAGGGAGCACTGTGAGGTAGAGAGAGAGACGGACAGAGAGAGAGAGAGAGAGAGACTGTGAGAGAGAAAGATAGGTAAAGAAGGGTGACATGAACAGAGCGGGAGGCAAAATAAAGAAAATGGCAGGCGAAGCACAAAGGGATTAACGGGGAGACATGACGAGACGGGGGAGATGTTTGTTATGCGGCGAGCGGGGGAGACAAAGACGATCGGCTTCTGACACCTTTACACTTTAATTGCCAAAATAAGAAATTAGTGCAGGCTCTTTGTGCTTCCTCCGGAGAGAGCGCGGGGACAGATGATGAGCAAATCAGAGACAAAGACGCACGTGTCATCGGGAAGACACGCGACAAGATGTCAAAGTGGAAGCCTCTATCTCAGAGGGCCTTACGCTCCGTAGGCACACAGGAAACGTGCGCGTGTGTGCGTGCGTGCGCTCCTTCGACCCGGCGCCCACCCCTTCACGCACAAACTATCTCCGTGCAAGCTGTCAGAAGCCGTAAAAACAAATCCATGATCCTTCTATGAGGTTTTGTATCAACAGGGTTTGAAACTGCAATTCAAACATAAGTGATGCGGAACACAAACTATGGCATTATGAAGGTGGAGAGAGAGGGAAAAGGAGTTTTAAAAAAAACAGAGATGCAGAAGAAGAATCTCTACCCCAGGCATGGGTTATCAACCTCCTCCACTTAATCTGCATGGATTTCAAATAGCACTTTGCACTGCCTTAAATATCTGGATAAACTCTCCCGGGTAGTTAGCATATTAGCGGTCGTACCGGGTTAGCGCTCGCTAATCGTTTCCAGGTAGTGACGTGCATGTTGCGCTCAGGCGATTAGGAGGAGGGAGACTGGGAGTATCCGGTGCTTTGGTGGTCGGTCTCTGAGGCTGAAATGGAGTAAAGCCGAATCAATGGTAGCTGCTTTCCCCCTGTCATCGCTGATATCATAAGAAAGTGCTAATTAACTTACTGCAACCTCTAGAACAGCTCTGACCAGAGGGCTAATGTAGCCTAATCGCGTGTGGGGCCCTGCGCTCACCTCCCCAGGACTTTCTCCCTTCCCAGTCAGAGTTAATCGATTGTAAACTGCAGCTGGGGTCACGGCGGCCCGCAACTTCCCCTGCTGACCCCTCCACACCCCCGGGCAGGACCTTAATGGAGCCGCGCTCCTCAGAAATCAATACTCAAACTGGGCATGGATCACTGTATGAGCCCCCTGCTGATGGGATCTGACAATGGGGCCGAGCGTGGAATGTCTAAATAAAAGAAGCAGTTTCTACACTTCATAGGTTGGTATTTCAGGTTTTCTTCTTTCATATACTTCCTCATTACGGACTTGTCTAAAGCCATTCCAGAATTGGATAAATGGAGCTGCAGCGAACATGATTGGCAACAAACTCCCACTAAATGGCACGTCTCCTTCTTTGATTCGATTTGCCTTTTTTTCCCAATCCAGGAACTTCCTCCAACTCGTGTCTCGACACGGCGAGCGCTGGAGAACACATGTTAGCTACGGGCCAATCTGGTCTACGGAGACGCCCGAGCCCGAGCGCTGAGGGAGGAACGACCTAAAAAAAGGCAAGAACGACAATAACCAATCAGGCGACCGCATTAATTCCTCCTCACCTTGGGAGGACCTGTTCGAGTGGCTGTGTCCCGTTAAGATTAATTCCCGCCTAATACTAATTGGTCCTTAGGCTGGGAGAGCCCCGGGGGAGCGTTTCCCTTTGGTCCACTCTCGCTGGGGCTCGCCACCATTGGAGGGGTGCTGATGAGCTGGCGTTTTTATCAGCCACAACATTCCGCCAGAGCTCCCCTGGGGCTCTCCACAAGCTATAATTAAGTCTCACACAATCCATAATTGCCGTGTTTACAATTACTGTAGAAGAGGAACACAGAGGCAAAGGAAGAAGATAGGAGAGGCTGCGCGAGAGAAACAGAATGAAAGAGAAACAGAGAGAAGAACTATCCTAGCCATACATTAAAAGGTGCAAAATTCATATTAAAATCTCTTTTTCTCCCGCCCCATCTCTCTTCAGTTTGCCTTAATAAGCTCTCAGGGCTCTTTGGCAGGGGTAAAGCCCATCACTTATTTATTTTTCCCAGATAGCCCTATTAATTTTCCCCCGGCCTGGAGTGCTCCGGCAGACAGAGATGTGGACTGGATCCGCCGTCCCTCGGGTGCTCCTCGAGGAAGGAGCCGTAAATGACCCAAATAAAGGGTACTTTTGAAGGCTGCGGAGAGGCGCCGGCACCATTAAAACTAAATGAAGTGTTTATTAGCCGTGCCGACAGCACTCTAAACTCTGGCAGATCAAGGGCCGTTACAGTTAATGTGTCTCTCCGATGCATTCGCTGTTTGTTTAGCCCTGCCAGTGGGCCTGAAAGAACCAAAGGACGCATTTTTTCATGCTTTCTTTCATACTCTCTTTATTTCTCTATCCCAGTCTCCCCCCCTTTTCTCACGCCTGGTTTTCCCTCTTCTTCTTTCTCTATCTCGCACTTTAGTTCTGTCTCCACCTCCCTTTCCTGTCTTTCCAGGGGGAGAAAGCCCGTATTTCTGTGGTTTCCTGTTGGATCTGGAAGCCACGGAACGAGGTTAATGTAAGGGAGGTGTGACAGCAGGAAAGGCACAGCCATAGAAGGTAGACCAAAAAGAAAATAGTCAGACGTCGTGTGTCTCCTGTCTTTAGGCCTGGCTGTGGAGAGAGGAGGGGGGTGGGGGTGGGGGTCCCCTCTCCATCCTGACACTGTCTGTGGCCGGGCAGGAGACTCTCTGATGGGGGACCAAAAAGCTGCTTTTAAAGCTCTGATTGCTCGGCATTCTGAAATTCCCCTTAAAAGTTTCCCCTTCCCTCTAATTACATTCTTCGTTTCATTTCGGCTTTTAGACAAACTGCCAGGGAAGCTTTTGGAGGAGGCAAAAAAAAAAGAGAGAAGCTGGGCCCAATTTGACTCTCTTTTATTTTTTATTTATTTTTTTTATTTTTTGCAAGGTTTGAGTTCTTAATGAAAAAAATGTGCCAAAATTGGATAACGTGGGGGATAAACTGTCCATTTATCTTCTTTATATTTTCCCTCTAATAGGCAAGAATTATTACACCCATGACATAAAACAGACATTTACATTTGCAAAGCCACATTTTATGGCGAATACTGTACCTGAGAAGCCTCTATGGCAGTTTTGATGATGCCTAAAAATCACTTGGTGAGTGTTATTTTCTCATTAACTCATACTTAAATTTTAATGTGATATTTCAGAAGTAGAAGTTTTCTTCTACTTTTCCTCCTAAGCAATACCATGCGTGAGTGAGAATAATGACACTCATTTAGAGCCAAATTAAAAGGAGTTCACACAATGAAAGCTGTGAAAACTTTCATATGCCACCTCAAAACACATAGTTTTTTTTCTCTTCCACACAGATCTCTAATTATTTTTCATAACCTCAAGCAGTGTACAGTAATATCACAGCTTCCTGCTCTAACCTGCCTGTCTATGGTTGACACCAGTTAAGGCAACCCCTCCTCCACTTCTCTTTAACACTCCACTCCACTCTTAAAATGAGTTGAGCTGCAGACTCAACTCCAGCCACAAATGAAGTTTTTCTCCAAACTGCAGGGTTTCGTATGAAGATTGATGTTGGACACAGTATGCTTCTGAAGTCGGAGGCTGCAATTACAATCCAGTGTGATTATCCTTGCCCATTAATAGTAGCAGATAGCATGTCACAATCAGGGCTGTGCATAATTAATCACTGGTTACTCTCTATCCCTCCCCCCCTCTTCTTCTGTGCTATTTCCAGTGTAAAACAGGGTTACGGACAATTCCCAGCAGTGTAACTAAATGCACTGCCCAAAGCTTACAAGACAACATGAGGAGTCTTCCTATTGATGACACATCACTGAGCGGTAATGAACATCGAGATTGCTCTAACCAATTCCCACCCTTTACTTAATCAATCTTATACACTATAACAGACAAACACCTCCAATAAACCATTACGAAAATATTCACCAGATAAATCCTGTTTCCAAGCAGTATCGCTACTCTCTTCCTTTGTCGATGTTTGCGTGCCCTTTTTAATCAGAATGCCCTGCTCTTGTAATCTAGTATTACTTTTCTCCTTTCCTTTTTGATATCACAATAAAGCCCTTCAGGCAAGGCAGGAGATAGGGAAGAAATTCACACGAATTCGTCTCCCTTTTATATTTTTTTATACCTTCACCTGTCCTGTTGGAACACACTGTTTGTAGATCACTATCAAAGCCTTCCTCTCTCTTTGTTTGACCTTCCTCCCCAGAAGAAAACCTCAGGCTGATTCCCTTCACAACAAAACAACACTGTAAAACCTAAAGCCAGCTGACTTTCAAACTTTCCCTCAGCATACACAAGACTTTCTGCTCACCAGTCCTCTGGAGTCCCGGGCCTTCCATCAATGCCAAGCCCAAGCCGTGGAGCTGAGGCTCAGTCATTGTGATTTATATAAGTTATTATAGCCCATTACAGAACAAAAACAGGACACAAACCCACTTCACAACAGAAGCCAGGCTAAACAATGGGACCACAGTGGTGAGTGCTGGCGTATGGGTGGATGAAGTCCGGCACATCCCCGCGCCGCCACTCGCCACACATTGTCTTTAATCTAATTCTACACATGGTTTCGTTTCAATCTGAATCAAAAGCTCTCATGTTAACAAACCATAACAGATCTCCCCTAATCCGCCTGGCAACAAAAGATGGATGCAAGCGACACTCCGCCTCCCCGTCCTGAAATCGCAGCTCATTTGCATACAAAACACTTGCTGGAGGTAGGGCATATATTAAAGCCATTATTTTGTGTTGTTCTCATGAGAAAAAAAAAAAAAGTTTGCATAATTGTGTTTAGCATTATGCAGGATGGAGGCTCAGCTCTCCAAGAGCAACTTAGTAAATCCTTCAGCTGTTGCTGCTGGCCATCCAAACCCCTGCATTCTCCTGATAATGCAGGAGCAGACGAATAGGGACATGTCTCCCTCGCAAGAACCAAAATGGAGACACCACTGCTTCAAAGGCTTGCAGACTGCAGTGTTACTATTCATGACCTTCTGGAGAGTGTGTCCTCCATACAACTGCTGCAACAGCTACAGAGATGTCTCACAACTCTGCCTCACGTGACGTACTTGCAGAACTGGAGCACGCAAAAAGATGGGGAAAAAAAAACAGAAAAAAGAAACAAAAACACACTGTGACCTATTGATGTGGAATGATCCATTGAAAGTGGAACTGCACCAATAACCACCAAATATGCCGCACATAAATCAACTGCTTAAGATGGTCACTGAAACATGTCCAATGATTTGTGAAAAGGTGCACTGTTTTCTTTTGATGATACTGTAAACGTATGACATCACAAGGATGACATGCTCCTACAGATCTCGCATAAACATCATTAAGCACAAAGACAGGTGTCGACTTCGCTCTCGTCCAAAAAAATGGCTGTCAGTCCTGTGATTGATGGATGGGAAAGGGCATGTGTCCAATCAGATTGATGCCTTTTAAGAAAACTGGGGTATGGGAATCAAAGGCTTAACGCAACTCTTATAATTACAACGTGATTGTAGGCCTCGGGAACGTGTGCCATTCCCAAACACACAGCCAAAGGAATTAGTCAGTGCTAATGTGGCCTCTTTGCTAGATCAAACAGCGGAGAGGTTAGTCACTAACAACAGGACTGGGTAATAAGCATCCAGCGGCATGTTGGTGCAGGAGGTCTGATTTGCACAATCTTCATACTCCGACGCAAACCGTACTGATGGGAACCTGACTTGTACATCTGTTCATGACAGCCACCTCGGGCAAAATATGCAAGAGCTGAATCAAAACATAATTCATTAGATGTTTTTTTTTTCTTCTTTTACCCCACCCCCTTTCATCCTTCTTCTTTCAGGTGAGTTGGTGTTGATCTCTATCTCTGCTAGACGCAGTAACTCAGCCAGCCTGACTTGCTGGGGCCCTGTTCTGCCCCGGCTGCCTCCGGGGGCTTTACCGCACACCTGTGTGTGTCGGAGAGGACTTGAACTGTCCTGAGCTGCAGCTGTCAGCGCTGTCCCTGCCTCCTGGTGGCTGGGAGCAGCAGCGCCAGGCATTAAGGCATGAAAAAAAGAAAAGAAAAAAAAAAAACATAAGCCTTGGCTCTATTCAAATGCATACATGAAGGCCTTGGTGGATGCTTTTATCATGTTGCACATTAGCCAAGCCCTATTCGTAACATGTGGGTGCATTCCCTCAAAGGTGCGCTCATATCATACGTGTGCAGCCCTGTCATCTGCACACGCGCACACACATATGCACACAGACATATTAGCATGTTGTCATGGGTGTGTGAGCGGTGGCTGGGTGTAAATTGCACACGGGTCTAGCGTAATGAGGACTGATGGCTTATGCCTGCTGTATATTCCAGGAGGGTGTCTTCTGACAGCTTTGGGAGCCGATAAAGTAATAACTAATAATGTGCAGATAGCGGCGCCACTGTGTGACAACTGTGCTAACGCTGGGAAAGTGTGAGGTTGTGTGTGTGAGTGTGCATGCATGCTAGTGTGTGTGTGTGAGGGAGAGAGAGAGAGAGAGAAAGAAAGGGAGAGAAAGAGAGAGAGAAAGAAGGTGGTGGGGCTGAGCGAGAGGGAGGGGGCGTGTGCTAAGGGGGCTTCCTTTCAAGTTTCAAACACAACCTGCGGTGATGGTTTCAAACCTAATTCACTACCTCCAATAAACACACAGGCAGAAAGAGAATATATAAACTGTTTAACAATCACTCACTTTGAAAAAAAAAAGAGAAAAGAACAGAAGGGGGGGAAAAAAGAGAAGGTATCCATCCGGCATTTCTTTTTTATAATCCGTCAAAACTATAAACAGAAATTGAAATAAGGGGGGAGCGAAGATAGGTGTGTAAGAGAAGCACCAGGGACAGAGGAGAGTGCTCTCTTCCTCTCTCTTTTTGCAGGAGCGAGTGATCCTGCTCAGGTTCTTACAACATGGAGACTCCTCCATAAATCATAGTCCCCACTGCAGAAGACTGAAGAGTGTCTAGCGGTGACAGAAAGACTTTGTTGCACACTGCTCGATCTATCTCTCCCTTATTCTCTCTCTCTTTTTCCCTCCTCCCTCCTTCTTCTTCTCCTCCGCTACAGCAATGCAGGAGTCAAAGCCATCGTCTAGCTGACAGGGACTTGTGACTCAGGAGTGCAGAACAGACGGCAGAGACAGCCGATGCCTGTGCACACCGGAGGAAGAGTTGTAGAGAGCTGCAGGGCTGGCACAAGTTGGAGCAGTGGCTATAGGGCCACGGAGGGTTCAGATCTTACCCGGGCGCAAAGAAGCAATCGCAATTAGAACCACTTAATTTGCCAAGTACAATGACTGTACACTTATTTGTCTTGTTGAGATGTACTGACAACCTGGAGTACAAGATGACTCAAGCAAAAGTGCAGAATGATGTCATACGCACTGCCAACCAGGACATTCTCGGCACAGAAGAAAACAAACTGTTGTGAACACAAAAGCCTATTCATGACATAACAAAATCAAAGGAATGTGAGGAATATGAGAGGAATACTTTAATATGAGTGGGCTAGATTAGTGGTTTTGAATGGGGTCCTTGAGGGGCTTCAGCAAAATGAGGATTAGCTTAATTTCACTGCAATTTAATTCACGAGAAAATGTTACAATAGAAAAAAGAGAGTGATGCTTTAACGTCATCACTTTGAGCCTATTTGTCAGTCTTCAAGTATGACATTTAAACAATTTAATACTTAACAAAAACCTTTTCAGGGTCTCAACTGCAAAATCACCTCAAACGGAGGTATGTGGCTTAACAAAAGTCAACATGGGGGTCCGGAAAATGAATAACTTTGAAAACCCCTGGGCTACAACACGCTTATCATCATACTGTTTCCTCTTTGTCTTTCCAGATAAAATTCCTCTAAGAGCACCTGTGGTTGTTTGGGGATACCTGAGGCACATGTAGTATCTTCCCTCTTTGACATCCTTGGCTGGTAACTGCACATATCACTCTACGTATGCACATTCAATTTGTTCTATACATTCTTTCACCGTTGACACAGCCAGCGCTCTTTCACTGTTAGCGACTCGCACTCGCTGTCACTGGGTGCCGATTAAAATCTCTCCACCCATATGAGATGAAACTAAGCATTCCGCAGCCACACATGCAAGCCATGCGAGCTGTCATGCCAGATTTCGGCCCGAGTGTTAATCTATTTATTTACAGATCTGTGCGGAACGGTGCAGCTGCGCAATCAGGGTTGATCAAGTTTGGCTGTAAAAGAGAAGACTCCTGACAGGGGGTGGAGGGACAGACAGGGTGGGAGAAAAAGAAAAAGGGAAAAAGAGAGAATGAAGGAGAGCGCGGTTGTGTTTCAAGAGGTAAACCACAGGTTGGGTCTGCTGTAGCGGGACTGATCCGTCTTTTCCCTCTGTGTGATTGGGTCTCTCATTAGGAGCCAGGCCTTGAAACCGGAGCCCAGCCTAATGCCTTGCCGTGTTTAGAGAAGCACAGAAACCATTTGGCTATAATAGCAACCTTTTCAAAAACAAACCCCCAAAATGAAAGGCGGCCAGACTTGCAAAAGCCGGCAGCCGATTATTTTGAAAAGGAGGAGGGGGAGACATGACCATGAAAAATTGTAAACTGCAATTGAAAATAAACCCAGGCGCGCTGCGTGCACCATCCACTCCCCTCCAACTGCCATCTTTTTTGCCCTACTCCTCCCTTCTTTCCATGGCTGCTCCGCCGTGAGTTTTGTGTTTCGCTCACCTTCACCTCTACCATGAGATGTGTCAAAGGGTTCAAACTCACACAAACCAGGCCTTCATTCCACACTGATGCTGTCACATGATAAGCTGCTCTCTCTGTCACTTATCAGTAATTTACTGCTACTCCTTTTTCCCCTTCTTACTTTCTCTCTCACACACTAAATGAACTTGTTTCCCCTGAAGCCGTTCCACCTCCATGGAAGACAACCGCACATCCTCAACTCTCATCTGACACAAAGTTTACTGACATCAACAAGCGTTACCTGGGAATTTTCCAGACGTACAGTATGCACACGGTGAGGGCGAGGACTCTAAAACAGTGTCTTCTTGCTCCAACTTGCACCAGTCACCATAACGAGCTTGGATCTCTGTAACCTGTGTGTTTTTATGTTAATCTCATAAGGACGCTGATGGCGAACATGCCTGTTCTCATGACTAACGCCATAGTTAACTCACAGGGCAACTGGGTTTGGGGTCAGGGGTGCTGGGTGCGGACCCTTCCAAGGTTCAGAGCTCCCTGCTCGGGGGGACAGGACATCAGAGAGGAGGCCACCCTGTTCAGAGCAGCAGGGGCCTCAGGGGCCCCACTGGTGACAGCTCCCATGTCATAGCCAGCCCTGTGGAACACGAGTTACGTCCCCTGGGGGCCTGCTGAGAGAGAAGAACGCACCGGGACACCTGCGTCTGAAGCTGTAATTTGTCTTCTCTCATGTTCAAGGTGTTTTATGAGAGCAAAAGGACAAGGTGAAACAGCGAACAAAACAAGCAATCCCACGCACCGCTCCGGAAACCATCCCTCTCTGTCTTTGCTGCTCGGGCGCTCAGAGCTTATTTTCTTGGGTTCAAATACACTAACATGAAGAACACTGATCGTGGATGCGATTGAGTATTTGAATCGATGATTTCACTCTACAATATGTTGGTAAGTAAAATTGCACAGGCCTGAGCAACACACTCATCCATGAACTAGTGGGCAACATAAGTACATAAGTTAAAGTAAAAAAGTTTACTGGAAGTACTTTTCTGTTGTCGTCTAAGTAAGTGGGTGAATGCATGTCTGTGTGTGTGTGTGTGTGTGTGTGTGTGTGTGTGTGTGTGTGTGTATGGCTGGGGGTGACTGGTGATCCCTGCCTCTCTCTGTATATCTTATGCTGGGGTATTAGTGAGGGTCCCTCCCAGAGGCAGTGACTACACAGGCTCTTCTGAGGAGGCGCTCATCAACACCCCTGCTTTCAAAGGCAGCTTTAGCCAGTGCCATTCAAAGCAATCAGCCCAGTCAGGGTCTGCCCATCCAGCCCAAATCCCTTCATGGCTATCAGAAGAACTCTGAGCTGGGCCTGCTGGGGGCGAGGCAGGGACGGGGGGTGGGACTCACTCATAAGGGATTTTGAAAAGGCCGTGACACACGCTTATCCATGCCCCAATAACCCCCTACAAAATATATATACTGTTTATGAAATAAATAATAAAAAAGATAGCAGTTAAGACACCCTGCCGCAGAAGCAAACGGGCCCATCTCGAGTATTGCACACATATATGTACACGGGCAAGTGCGGACACACGCACACTCATACAGACATGCGTGCTTAACAGTCAAGCCGCTGTCGGCCATGTTGGATGACTCAACTTTCTACATTATTCAGATGCCATAAGATATTGCTTTGGTGTTGGGGAAGGTTCGGCGCTGCAGCTGTGACAGCAGGGTTTCTCAAGTGCAGCTCAACCACAACTCCAGGCTAGTGACAATTTTTAGGCCACCGACAACAAAACCTGGCTGGGCTTGCTCGACAAATCTGTAAACAAAGGGTTTCCGCCTCTTCAGAAGCTACTTCTGTGGAGTTATTTACACTCTAAGATGTTTTGCGGGAACATGCTACTGTAGGTCCTGAGCCTGTAGAGTCAGTCTGATGTGTTTCTAATTGTTTTCAATACAAGACAGTCCTCTTTGCGTCTGTAATCTGGCCATGGGTGCATCAATCAAACTGAAGATGCATGCACCAATTATAGTTGTAAAAACAGGCATTATAGTTTTTCTTCCCAGAGAGTTTTGTTTCAAGCTATTGCCTTAGGGTATAAAAATGTAACTGAACTCTGAAATAAAGTTAAGTTCCAGCTGTGATCTTTTATACAGTATTTAATGTGTGTGAAACAAAGGAAACTGCAAGACTCTGGATTTTCACCCTGGGCTGGTTTTGGTTATGGGTGAATTTACCCATGCGAAATAACAAAAGATGCTTCAGAAATTTGTCAGAATTCCCTCATATGTCTGTGGTGATGGCAGAGAGGGGCCAGAGTGCTGCAGAGGGTCAGCCAATTTCAGAAAGCACCTTGTTTTCTATCTGCATCTCAATCCAGAAGTTGTCTTTGGGCAGCTGCTGTGAAAATACATAACAAAAGCTCTTCTTGAGAGACACTGAGCCAATCAAAGTGGGCATAAGTACAGGGGCTAGATGCAGTAAATATGAGCCAGTTATTTGAAGTTTGAGGGTTTTTTCCCCCCTCCCTGCCAAACAAGCTCATTTACTTTCAGACTTCAAGGTTTATGTATACAATTTTGCATTAAAAAGAGGGAGAAAAAAAAGTTGCAAAAAACAACTGTTTGGGTTTTGGCTCCCCTATCATGATACAGTTCAGATAGGAAACACAAACAGACAAGCAAAGACTGGAACAGATATAGTTAAGCTGCAGCTAAACAAAGACATACGCTGTGGTGTTGATATGAGTTTTAGAGGGGCAACACAGGTACTGATGCTTGTGCTGAAGCTTTGTTCTGATATTCAATCATTTAAGTTTTTCAAGTGTGCTTGGGTGGAAAATCCCCTGAAACAGTACTGAAACCACTATAATGTGACATAAAAAGCCTCCACTGAAACTCATACTAATGACATTCTGCTTGTATTAGCAGCTCTTTAAGGCGGAGTGACCCACCCCCGGACTAAAGAGGGGCTAAGCCTTTAATTGAAATAGCAGTTTAACAAGGACACTGTTGCGTACTTCTTTAAACTAGCCATGACCTGGTAGTGTAGAGGCTGGGTCATTCTGAAGGGTTTCCTAGGGTAAAAGGAGTGTGAACAAGAAGCAGCAGGGTCAGTGGGAAAGATGCTGGTGGCTATGACAGGGGGCTTGGGTGGCGCCCCCCACCCCCGTATCAGCTGCAGCTTTCCATGGTTGATCCACCAGACCTGAGCGGAGGCCCGAGCCTTGTCCTGCATCTGGCAGCCCACGACTCTCATCCTAATTACCCCAGCCACCATGCTCCTCCTCTGAGCCTTGCTAATCTGCAGGGGCCATGGCCCCGCCGTCAGCTCCACTTTGTCAGGAAAGGGGAAGGGAGGATAAAAAAGGAGAGGCAATACTTTACCACGTACAACCTTGGTGCTGTGAATCATAATGCATAAACATAGCAAGAGAACAGAGGACATCTTGACCTAAAACAGGATGAGGGACAAGGAAAAGGGCACAGACAGGAAGGAGGTTATTGGCCCAAACTTTGAAAACAACTATGTACAGAGGAGTCTTTGGACTATGTAAACTAAGGAGGGCTGAAGATTCACCTACTGAGAGTTGTGAGCACTGGTGCTTTCAAGCCCAGGACAGTGGGGGTATTAGGAAGGTAAAGGGCCTATTGAGTGCTGAGCTATCTTGCCCTGGCACTTAATCAAAGGGATTAAGGCTTGGGAAGCCAAGCCCACAGGTTATCCTCCAGGAAGCATACCAAGTAGTTATCAAAAACACCCAAGTTCAAAGCAGCTCAATTTTCCTATATTAGAAGTGTTTTGGCCAGAGCCCTCAGGCTTGTTTCTAGGTAGAAGAGCTGTGTTAGAAATGTTTGTACTTGCAAGCTGGGGAGGCAAGCGAGGCAGGGGAAGGGGGAGTCTGTGCTTAAGTGGAGACCTGAGTCCATCAGCCTCGACGCAGTGTGATCAATCACTCCCAGTCCCTGCCTCAGTCCCAAGGAAACCCGATCTGGCTGTGCCCAACTTTCACACAAGTCTCTCTCCCAGACAGCGCGGGGCGGAACAGGGTGTCAGAGCAGGTAGTTACTCACAATTCACTTAAACACCTTGGGACGGCTGTCAGAGGGGATATTATGATCCGTCAGATCAACCTGTTTACTGCTGCACCGGTTTAAGAACATTCCATTAGCCAATGTATCTGGGCCAGGAGATAGTAACATTATAAAGCTCTCTCTCTTTTCTACTGACCGCTGCTGTACTGTAGCAACCAAAAGAGAGCCTGCCAATCCTATCAGGCCCATAGCGAGCAGACAGGAAGCGAGAAGACTACCTTATAGCAGCATAAAGGATTGTGGCCAAGCTGTTTACACACGTGTGTTATGCATAAGGGATCAGTGTGACGTGTTGTGTGAGATTTTCTTTGACATTTCTAATTCAGCAAGCGGTAGGTCTGCGGTTTGAACCTCATGTAAGGAGTTTGAAAGTGAAAGCATGTGACAAATCGCAAGACTCCTCAAAACTTGCAGTGGTCTTTGTGAAGTATGTCACTGACATATGGCCCCGTATGGGTTAATCAGAATCAGGACTGTATGTCCTGAAAAGCTCAAAGGCTAAAAGATGGAGGGGTTAGGAGTTAAATTCCTTCTGGGGTGACCCTTGCTGAAACTGTATGCATTCATGGTACTGTAAGGTGTTTCAATAAAAGTGTCCAAATATGACCAAACATGTTGGTCATGAGAAAATAAAATACTGGGGCAAATGTCATTGATACTTAATATCAATGATCACTGATTGAATGATTCTCACATTTTCTGAGACTATGTAAACTGTCTTGATAGTACAATCAAAATGTAACCTGCTGAAGTACCTAATACTTCACAGAAATAATCCACAATTTAACTGAGGTTTGTTGTACATATCTTGACATGACATACATATCTTTGTCACTGAGAAAACCATGACTGCAACATTGTGGTGAAACTAAAGCTCAGCATTAGCTGAGCTTTAGAAGAGTCCCGACAACAGCTGAAAATTACATCCTTAGGGGTAAATACCTGTAAGTGTGCACCATGTAGCTTTCTCCCAGACCTCTGACAGGGCTGAAAGTATGACAGCTGAACATCAGGAAAAAGAAGTTCTAACCAATCGAGAACGATGTCAAAGGGTTATGCCTTGTTATGATGAAATCAGCCCGGTCCCATATTGAACATGTTCATTACTAAAGCCTCTAACCTGCCAGGATCAGAGTATGGCTTCAATAGACAAACCCCATCTGTCTGACGTTAGGACCATTGGAAACAGATGGGCCTTTAATTGTATTTTTGTCCAAATTGCAAAATAGCTACTTGGGAAAGAAGCTAAAATAACATACAAACAACAGCAACTATGATAACAACTGCGCCTGGAATGAAATGAGTACAGTAAGAGATCAAAAACATAAGGCTTACAAATTCAGCCGTGCTCTTTGAAAGGGGATCTCCCCAAACATTACTGGCCCAGTATTGATTTACTCTGCAATTTTGTGTTTCTCTCCCCACGCCAGCTCCACAATTTCTGTTGAGCAGGAGGTCCGGCAAATAGCACTCATCAGATTTTTCCAAAACATAAAAGATTGATACCTTGATTCTTTACAGACAAAAAGATAATGGAGGAAGGGTTGAAATTGGTATTTGGAGAAAGGAGCCCTGAAAGCAAAATTAGATACCCAGGCCGAAGAGTTAGTTTAATAAACCATAATGGGAAAATGTTGCAGAGTGGGTATTCTTGTGATGGAAAATCTGTAGCTTATAAAAATGCCCACTCTTACCTATTAGACCCTATGATATAATCCTTTGGTTGTATTGGATTGCAGTGGTAAATGCACAAGCCCAAACTTATCAAATCAGGTTTAAATACTGAACAATGATGACAAGAAAAATGGGTAAATAGCTGACGATATCATGAAAACTTTCCCCATTATACTTGTTGAATAATTTGTTACCAGCTACAGACACTAAAACTCACAAAAGGCAAGATTTCCTTTTTTTTTGCTAACCACTGTCAGCAGCGCAGAGCAGCAGAATTGCCTCCCTTTCCCAAACCCTGCAATTTCCAGCCATGGACGAAAGGAGAGAACAGATAAACAGGCTTTTTTATATTTCAGTCCAAATCACATCAAGGTATAAACAGTGAGCCCAGAGCACATCTCCTATTCTTTTTCAAAGTAAGTCCTGCTGTTCCATTTCAAATACCTCGGGGTTATGGGTCATAATGCTGCTTTCCAGCTTCTGAACGCGTTTATTCAGGCATCCTACTGTAAATAGGGGAAGATTCAACATCAAATATCTCTATTCCCCATGCTGGCCCTTTCGTCTGTTCTGAGTGGATGTGTGCTTTTGGATAACAAAGTAACGGGTTCTCCGCTCTTCTCTTACCAGACTCTGAATACCAAGTGGCAAAATAATTGAGGCGAGTGTTGGGTTCCATTCTCTTTGAGTTTAATCAATTCAGAGAGTGGAATTTCAAAATTCAAATAGTGAAAAAAACTGATGTGAGAAGTTGCCAACCTATTAGGAAATGATATAATGCTCTAGCATTGTCAAATGAAATGTATGTGACATTTAGTAATGGAGTTAACATTCTGAAATGAGTGAAATCAGTGAATTGAGCATGATTTTGAATAGGGCAAGGTAAAAAAATAAATAATCAAAGAGGACAAATAATCAGAACTTAGAGGTAACACAAAGCCAGTAGGAAATTAGGGAATTATATTAGCATTAGCTTTTGTTATGGTTCACAGCTCCAAGTCCATTAAAGGGGTAATAAATGTGTTATAAAGCCGTTACAATCCCTGTAGGCTATTAGGAGCTGAGCTAGAGCTGTTTACGAGATTGCTTATTACAGGCTAGACGTTATCATTGTCGACCACACAGAGGTGGCGAACAGTAACTCTGTAAAGATTAGATTCACCAGTGCTAGGCCAAGCTAAACTAGGCTATACTAGTAGACCATTTGAGCAGATTACAAAACACAAAGGAGCCACAAATCAAAGGATAAAGAAGAGAGGTAGAGGAGAGGACTTCAGAGGAGAGGGCAAGGTGACATGCAGGTGGCTTCATATTGTATCTATCCACTTTCCACTGCTGAGCTGACAGGTAGCGACACAGTGTGTCGACCTGTGGACCTGTTAGAGACCTACAAGTGGAAATACAGAGCAGTGGAAGAGCATAGGTGTCTTAACTGACATATCTAATGACGTTCATCCCCCTCCAGTCATTTTCCTTAGTCCAGAAGAGGCTTACGAGAACACAACTGCTCTGTAGTGGCAAAACCACAGCTCTCGCTGCTCATTCTTTAAAGTAAACGTCGATAGCAGCACAATTGCGTCTTTCATTGTATCTTTCATCCGCTTCGACCAACTCCCCTCCATCCTCTTCTACCCAACGCACACACAATATAAACATAAACAGCCCTATGCCTCATTTGGATTTGCAGCGAACGGGAGAGATTCGTATTAAGCCTTTGCAGCTGTGTGTGTTCCATTTGCATATGAGAAAACAGTTTCAAAAGGCTTGTCTATAATGCATAAGAGCCTTTTAGGCTGTGTTTACTGCTACACTCTATTCCTCCCACTGACAATCCATGCGCGGGTTTGCATCATTTTGTGAGACATGCCAGTTTTGAATTATTCAGTCACTCATCCCTGCCACGGCACCTCATTTAACAAACATACATGTGCGTGTGCACACATACACACACACACACAAAGAGATAGTGTGGTCTACAAGGATACTACAACAGCAGCTCAGCCAGTCCCTTTGGAGAGGTGGGAATTTTATTACCTAACCGTCAGAACCTGTCGGATGCCGTTTCCCTACGCCAGGCCCCCTTTGTTAGCGGGGCAGACGATGTGCACCACCAGCCCATTTAGAGGTTGTGTATTCTGTGTACTTTAATGGGCCCTGGGCCTTGAGTGTCATGAGTAGAAGAAAACACAGTTCAATTTCCCTTAGCGAGCGCATAAAACAAGCACCTCCACTGTACTGGCCCCATGCATAATTCACCATTGGTGATGTGTATCTTAAATGCCGCTGAAATATACATGGCGGCATATGCTAATTTGGCAAAGGGTACTCTCACACGCTGTACTTGCTGAACAGACAACAAGAGAATAGCATGTCATGCAGACAGCTCCTGCTGGACACAAACAGTATATAGTATGTAATTGTGGAGGGTGCGGTGGGGTGGGGTGTATGTGTGTGGGAGGTGTTAGTTGCACATATTAGATCTTGTGTGTTGGGAAACTGACAGTCGTCATGATAGTCCTTGGACATGTTGACAAGTTTCTGTATTGTAACATTCCCCTTAGTCTCTGTTGTAACACAGTTTGGCAATGTTTTTGTATCCTTAAATGTCCTTAAACCACACGGAACTTGTTCAGCTTGA
>OMKZ01014906.1:12108-43835 GCA_900302535.1 Neoniphon sammara | reverse complement strand
CCCCCCCCCCCTCTCGTCACTCTTCTTGAGTGGTCCATCACTATATAACACTTGTTTGGATGGAGCACTGATGCCATGCCAAACTAAATTAAAGTTCAGTCTAGTGCCGGTGCCAGTGTGACACAATGTATGATAAACTAATTTCTTTGATTTTAAGTCACATTATTATGCTCAAGCTCATATGACAAATATGAAATGAAATTTTCTTCACTAAATGCTATGTTTAATTATTTAATCAATAAAAAATATCTTTATATGTTCCTGTTTTAAATTGTTTTCAATCAGTAACTTCACACTTGAATGATAACAGGGTTAGAATTAGTTGTCGAGCTTTGTGCTCCCTCAATTTTTGTTGTTCGCAACAATTCAGCCATCTGTGATAATCAACCCTGGTCTTTCCTCTTCCTCTTTGATGACACTGGCACAGAGGAGTTTGCAGGTGCATGGCTTGTGCTTGGCTCTGCAGAACAACGATGGATAGTAGATGGTTCTATGGCAAGGCCAGTTTGGTAGGATTTTCTGGTTTTAACCACTGGTAAGAGTTGATCAAACCACCATAACCTTGTTTTTCCTGAAGCTTATTGATTTCTGTGGGATGTGTCATTGTTAAGTATAATGTCCATGAGGTCCTCCAGATGGTCATCTTACCATACTAAACTCTGGCAGAACTAAACAATAACAACTAATAACTAAACAAACATTAATAAAATACATTTCCAAAATATAATCATTTAACATTTACTCTGTTCTTTCTAATGAGGACTGAATTAAGTCTTTGTCCTTTGTACCCACTTTCTCTGTGCAGTTTGCCATTTTGTTAGTTTAGCCATTACCATTTGTTAGTATAGACAGCACTTAAGTGCCATCACTAATTAACATATCATTATGCAGAATTAAAATGTATTTCAATTTAATGCAGCTGCTAACAAGAAGCTGGAAGACATGCTCCCTTCTGTCGATAGAAGAGCAGGAGCACCTGATCAATCATCCTAAGACTTAACAGGTGCACTCAATTATTTCAGTCAGGCACAGTTCTGCATTAGTTGGAAAAGGTAAACACTGACGCATTTTTTGGAGATCAGCTTGGCTCCGGAGCAGTGTGAACTGGGCCTAAATAAAACTATATCTTAATATAAGGCATTTTGAACATGAACCATCTGCACACACGATTGATTGATTGATTGATTAGCCTACCTAACACTCAGTTTGCTCTACTACATTTACTACAGCATGCTTTATGCTATTTTGATAATCTTTCAATTATTTGCTTCCAGGTTTGGAGAACGTTGCCCTCTTCATTAAACGAAAGAGGTACTGTCAAATTGTAAAATCAATACCCTATCATTCTGCTGTTCATTCATCATAATGAAGTGTGTAATGGAGTAATCAGTAACTTCAAAAGGGGGCAAATTTTGGAGAGTACCAATCGTGCAAGCAGATAGAGGTTTGAATGCTTACACTCTGACTAAGATTAAAGAATGCATACAGGCTGACCAGGAATATTGGGGTGACTCAAGTCCTAAATGCTGTCATATAACAAAAGACGAGGGGTCATGACAAAGATTACTTGTCCAATATTGCCAACAAACCTGTCTGAAATGGATAGGGATGAACAGGCAACTTAGGTGAGGATCAGCTCAAAACACACAAAGTGTCCACAGAGCATTTGAGGTTTAAGAAAGATGGTTTACAAGGTGCCCTGGAATGTGTCTGCACTCAGTGTGTCAGGAGGAGACGTGAGTGTATGTGATTTTTCATTCATCCATCCATCCATCCATCCATCTATCCATCCATCCATCCATCCATCCATCCATCTATCCATCCATCCATACACACCTGCTTATTTCTGATAAGGGTCACAGGAGGCTGGAGTCTATCCCAGCATGCACTGGGCAGAAAGCAGGGAAACACCCTGGACAGGTGAGACTGTAATTCAATAGGATCCAAAGCTTGTGTGCAGCAGGAATTCCCTTTTTGTTAAACATTTGTCAGCCAAGCTCATACCCTTTTTTCTTTTTAAAAAGTGCAGGTTTCATCTTAACATTGCTGAAATTTCAGAATATAAATTAAGCTTTGAAGTATGGGCAAACAAATTAATCAAAGTAAAGTTTTATTTGCTGTTGTAGCATCACTGTGTTCATTTGTTGTATCTAAATGTATGCCATTAAAGTTATGTGTTTGTGGTTTTAAGGCCTGTGGAAGACTTCTTTGCAGTGAAACTTGTGAATGATTTGCTTTAAAATATAGTGCTGATATGCTGTAGGTAAGTTGCAGTAGTGTCACATTTACTTGTCACTTTGAAACTTTTTGATCATATTCAGATGCTGTAAACTGGGAATACTGACTTTTTAATAGGGGGCAACATGGGCTTTTCAGCTTAGTGCCATCACTTGTTGCGCTCACTTGCTTTATGGATTCTGCCAATGTGTTTTTTCACCAATAGGAGGAGGAGAGTGCTTTAAACAGAAGTGAGGAGCAGGAGGAGCTTGAGTCCACGGAGGAATTTGGCAACAAACCTTGAGAGTGGAGGAGAAAAGAGCTGAAACCAGCAACATGGCTGGTCCACGTGAGTCGGTGTCAGTGTCAGTATCATTATGTCTGAAAAAGTCTCCACAAAACACACATTAGTTTCAGGATTGCGAAGTTCGGAAATCGCATCGTGTAGCTTTAAAAAAATGATAACACTGTCACATTGCCTAACATTTTTTGCAGCCTTCTGTGGGTGCACTAGTTGATCATTTTCCTTTTCTTTCGCATTAAACTGTGTTTCAATTTTCTTTCTGTGTTTCAATTTTCAATTCCATTGCTTATTTTATTTTATGCTCTTTTTGTGCACTTATAATCCATTTGTCTAGTTTCCCCGCTGAATCCTATTACTTTTGCTGGTGCAACAACTTAATTCCCCCACGGGTATTATTAAAGGCCATGAATCCAAGTAATCCAGTTTGTTGCAAGAGTTTCTGTGCAATATATTGCAACAAACTGGACAAATGTGTTTACTGGGCTCAGCACCCTTATTGCAGCTGTGTGGGAGGACAGGACTGCTATAAGAGGAAGCCACATGCAAACCAAACAGCACTGCTCAGGACTATCACAGCTCACAACTCAAAAGCTGAAATTGGCTGGAATTTCAATTAGTGCTTTCAGTGGATGATGTTATTATCTCCTTTCTAAATTCTAGTGTTCTCTTTTACCTACAGCATCTGTATCATTACAGACACCAAAGAAGACATGAATTTTGTAATCTGTTTTGAAATGCAAAGTTGCTCTAGATAAGAATGTCATTTAGATACAATGCTACAGTACAATGTAACAAAACATACATCAGTTTTTATAAGGCATAATGGTGCATCATGCATGTGTTTACACTAAAGAAGTAATTATCATACTTCTGTGTTTGGAATATGTAATACTGTATATTGATTGACCTTACCATGCAAACCTTTATAGAAAATTAACCCTTATGAAGTTATGTGACATCTAGCTTTGAATGGTTGATTTTTTCTCATTTAAAATCTCTGTCATAAAGGGATCATATTACAATGGAGACAAACAGGTTGTGCAATGGTCACAGTGGGTGTTCTTTAACAACATGTATAGTACATTTTGATTAGTCTGACCTCGTTCTCATCATGTTTTTCATGTATAGAAAGTTAGCTATTAACCACAAGCTGCAACACCTCTATTTTCCATGACTCATAGCAGTACTCATAGGTTGATGTACACTGCCCTCCTGTGTTAAAAGAATGAAAGACACACCACACACAAAAAGATGCATGCACGCACGCACACAAATTAGCATGTTTTTTAATTCAGCAATCTCTAAAGCAATTATGTGACCTCATTATTGGAAATACCACATCAACTCATTCATTACAGTGCCATTTAATTGTGGATTAGCACTGAAATCAAAATTAGATCATTTTTAAATTATTTTGCTTCCTGTAAATTGAGATTTAGCTGTGCCTGCCCCCAGGCGCACACTGCCTGGATCATGACATGCCTCAATGGCACTGAAAGGTAGGCACTCAGGAAGACAACTGTACAAGCAAGCAAGTGGGTGATGAGCACCTGTGGCTGTCACCTCTGTAGCTGGGACTGACTGGCAGAGATTGGCAGAAAAAGGTGCTGTCAAAATAATTCAACATGTCTTGCTGGAGAAAATCACTATTGGAAAAAAGGACAGAAAACCTTGCAAAAGTTTAGATGTACAAAGGAGAAGAAAAAAACAGTGGACTAATATATCATGAATAGTGGTTAATGGTTGAAACTTGAAGACAGGATATGATTCAAAATAAGTTTAGTGTCAGGAACTGGAGGTGTCTGCATGAGTATGTACAGCATATTTATATCTTTGGAAAAAAATGTTGAACATCTTAAAATCTTGAAAACCACACTGGTCAGAGTTTCACGCCTAGTCCTGAAAGCACAGAACTTCTCTTGACACCTTTGCAGCTTCTCACTGAACAGTTTTACCGCTTCACATACAATGTACAAAGAAGGTGGCAATGCTTGGTGCCTGTATTGTCATCATGACCACTGAGAGTACTGACTTGTTTGAACATAGAAAAAAAAATAGATGCAGCTGCAAAAAAAAAAAAATTTTAATCTCTTTTATGGAGAATACAGTAACATTTACCTACTTGACTTGCGAGCTAATGTTAACAAATGAACCTCCAGCAAACAACCATACAACATAATACTTACTAGGGGTGTGCAGAGATGTCATTATCTGAAATTATCTGTATCTCTATCTGTTCACCCAACAGAATTTATCTGTCTCTGTATCTGTGTTTGCTTGGAAGTGGCAGTGGTTTACACAGGAAGTTACCTTAAATCAGGCAAATGCATTTTCTAACCTAATATTCATTGGCAATGCAATTGTTATGCCTTCAAAGCAAATTGATTTAATATTGGCATATAATTAATTATGAAATAATTACTGCACTTCATCACACAGTGCTTTTCATCTCTCTCTTTGTTTTATTTATTTGATTTTTATTTTTAACTACAGAGAGAGAGAGAGAGAGAGAGAGAGAGAGAGGAGGTGGGAGGTGTGTGTGTGTGGTGGTGGTGGGGGGCGCACCACTCAAGCACAGCTGCTAGCGCTCTCTCTCTCTCTCTCTGCCATTGTAACGTTAGATAGAGGCTATGAGGTCTCAACTTTTTTTTTTTTTCCACAAGTAACTTTGGGTAGAAGAAATATCTGTTTCCATCACATTATTTGTGCTTTCCATGTTTATTGAATTCGGATACATTCGTACATATTTAGAAACACTACTTATAATGTGATTTATTATGAAATACTACATTATCTGGTGTTGCACAGTCACAAAAGAGTTAACTATATACATATGTGTATTGCCACATATACAACTCTATAGCAGCTGTTCAGTTGTGTGACTTCATTTAATTTTTTTTAATTTGCATATGAAACAGAATTAGAGGTGTTGTGAGAAAAATCTTTGAATATGTTAAGTGCAATTACATTTTCAAAATTAAACAACTTCTTCATCCTTGTTTTTTTTTTACTAATAACATGCTGCTGAGTAAACACAAGCATAGTGTATAGTTTAGAGAAGTGAAATTTCTCACCCCAAGTGACTTGAATTTGGTTTTAGAAGGCCACCACTGTGGTAAAAAAAATTATCATCAGAGTTAATCTCAACGTCTCTCCTCCTATAGATCAAGCTGGGATTTTACAGTCTTATATCAACTCATGCTCCCATCTTACCAACAAGAATCCTTTGTCCATGTATTATGTGCAAGGATTTTCAGTGCTGCTCTACTGCAAGTATTATTTTCCACTTTTTGATACTGCCTGTATTGCTTTGATCCACTCCTTTCTTTCCTCGGCTGTAGCAGCTTGGAGGAAGTAGTGGGTCTCATCTGAGGTGATGATTTCAAAGAGGTTGCCATCAACATCATACCTCTTGGCTGAAAACAGGAAAAGATGAAGTAAAGCCATTGAAAGGGCATGAGTGGAAAAGAAACTTCAGGCTACTAGTAAACAATTATATTTCCTGGTCACAGTCTACCACAGTGGGGGACTAACAGGGCACATGTGTCCTGTGGCAACAGTTTAACTCACCATCAGGCACATACTCCACCGCTGTTATCACAGAACCGCGGAGATGGATCGAACCCAGTGGGTCATCACCCTGAAGGAGAAAGGAGAACAGAAAGAGAAAGTAGGTGAAAGAAGGCAGACCAGTTTGTGAATAGAACATCTGTTTAAATGGTTTCCTCTTTTGGTGTTAACAGCTTGTTCAGCTACTTCAGCTTTTTACCAGGGAATTTGTTTACCTTTGTAGGATCATAATAGTGAATATATGCAGGGTCGTCTCTCAGTATGAACTTTCGCACCTTCCAGTTTTTCCTTCTATGTCCCTGTAATCAAAAAGAAACATTTTATCATGAACTTTGCTTTATCTGGCTGGCATTTGAGCATCACCACCCCACTGTCATTTGGCACTGTGTACAGTAACTTTGACTTCCTTTTTTAATGAATTCTGGAAATTATTTGGCTATTCATAGGTACTAAGCTCTCTCACTTACTACCACAGCACTGCTGCACACTTTTGTAACTATCTGTCCAGAAAAATGAGAGCTAATGTAGCTTTTTTCCACATTTTTTCAGATCTTGTTAAAAACATGGCATACAACACTATAGAATTATCAAGACACTCGCTGTCTGTTTCACCTGTTTAAGTAGGCAGCCTTGTTTTATGATGTTTCCTCTGAACTCTTCCTTCACGAGCACATCTTCATCACTGGAGTAGCCCTCACAGAAGAACCCACTGTCTGCCTGCGACAGAGCAAAACCATGCAAACATGCATTATAGTGCAGTTACATTTTTATGATTATCCACGACTTCATTCATCATACATATTTCCCAAGATTTATCCAGCTGCAATCAAATAAATCCAATGACAAGACGTTGATTGTACAGTAAAACAGCATTCTCACTAACTAAAATTGTATTTATTATGTATTATTTTAGGATAGTACTTTGTCATGAAAGTACAGTCCCAGACACACAAGTTATAGGGACATTAGCTCTGCTTACAAAGAAGTAAAGAGCATCCGGCTCATCCAACAGGACCGACTGCGCTCCGCTCTCAGCCCCGTCTTTCGACAGATCCCCTGCTGGCTGGAGAAAACCTTCATTCAGCAGCCCTGTTGCTATCATGAGAGCCTCTGGTCTATTTCTCGCTTTCTCCATTGAAATCAGCCAATCCACCACTGTTGCACCTGTGCAAAAGGAGGCGAAAAAGAAAAAAAGAGAGAGAGAGAGAGAGCAGAGGTGAGCGTTTGAATGAGCTGAGGAAGAGATGATAAGAAGATTAAAAAATTAAACTTTTTCACCATCTGCAACCTCAATGATCAAGATAGGGTGGAGTACCAGTGAAACAATGGTTGTAGATTCTCTTCTCCTTTTCCAGTTTTAACTCTTTCACTCCATCATCCTGGTCTTTCATCAACAAGTACAGCTCACTGAGAAAACACAAAATAGACAGTATCAACAGCTGTCTGGTGCCATAAGCACTATCAATGCAGAGAAAAAGATGGAACCATTTATTGGTCCTTTCAAATGATTGTTTCCTCAGATAGGAACATTTCATAGAACGTACTTCAGGTTCACGGTGTCAGGTAGGCGAATGGACTTCCTGGTGGACTTCCTGGCAAACTTTCTGCCCCCGCGTAGGCAGGTAATGGCCCGCTTGATGTCCTTGACCCAAGCCTCTCTCTCCTCCACATGCGTGGCTTGGAAGAAATGATCCTGCTTCTTCTCCGTGCTGACCTTGAAAACCAGCTGAATGTTGCATTGTTTGGGTCAGTTGCACAGTCTGTGTTCATTCAGGTTAGCTTTGACAGGTTTCTCAAATGTAAAGAAAATAAAATATTAAATCTGTTTCAACCCTGCCAATCACATTGGTGGGTTCCTCATTAGAAATGCATGTTGCTTTGTCCAAACCCATAGAACTTTATTTCAAATTCTAGTGGAGATCCCAAGGCTTGCAAAGATATCCAATATTTAAATATTTGAAATATACCATTTATAGGGAAATGTGTATAAAATGATGCACAAGACATTTAGATATTTTCTATTTGATGTAATGGTGCAGTCATAAAACAGTGGCATTTTGGGTTTGAATATTTCCTTCAATATAAGCATGATTTAGCTTCAGTAAAGTGTTGCTACTAGCAGGTGCAGGACATATATGTGCCATTTTTGTACAATATGGAAAATTCTTTTCTAACTGTGAAGCTACTAAAGAGGAAATTGAAGAGAAATCAGGGATTAATATTTCTGCCAATTTAAGAAAAGGTAAAGCTTCCAAATACAACAGCAGATTAGATATTTATTTATCACGGCTCCAACAGTACTCTGATTCACAGATATGATCTGATCATAGTCCTAGACTTCGTGGTTGATCCTATCTGTTCTGCTGTATGTATTCTGTACTGAGCAGCTATTCTTGAAGGCTAGCTCCCAAGAGGCATTTTCAAAAAACTATGCTTGACATTTTCTTACCGTCCGCTTGCCAAAATCTTGGCAAGGACTGGTGAGTGTTGCTCCCTTTAGTGGGATCATTCCCTTCGGAGAGCGGTCTGTTTTCTTTTTATAGAAATCTATCCCATCCTCTGACAGCACCACCCACACTGCCTTCCAGGAGTTCAGCACTGTACCCTGAGAATCAGCAAGGCAGGTGACAACAGGGAGCCATGAGCAAAAATGTGAAACTATCCATACAGAAAAGAAGCATTACAAAAACATTCCAACAACGACAAAAATAGTAATAGTAATAATAGTAATATAATGTGTAATATATGACCATTATTTTCTTAAACAGAGACCTTTAAAGTTTTGTGTGCATCCCTTACTTTTTGTTTTTTCTATTTTGCTTTAGCAAAGGAACAATGAAATGCTCACTAAAAAATAAAAGAGGAAAGTTACTCTTAGTTTGATTTAAATTTGAAGATTTTAGAAAAACACTGTTTGTTTATGAAAGCAAAAAAAAGCCCATCCCAGTTTCATGTTTGACATGGATTTCCCTTCTTACAGTTTCTTTTTTTTTTTTTTTTTTTTTTTTTTTATTCTCTGCTCATGGACGGTGTGTTTCAGTGCAGCATTCACATGCAGCCTTAAACAACACTGGCAGGCACCAAACACTCCAAACTATTTCCAGATACTTCTGCTAAAGGAAAATCTAGAAATAAATTTAATGCATGATTCCCCTTGTGTTAGCGTGGTTCTGTACAACATGTAGGGAAGGGGAACATGCCTTTGGCAGACCCAGTGTTGAAGTTTCCATTTGGGATCGGGGCTTGCACTGTGACCAAATGTTCAGTTTCTTTCAGTTGGTTTAGTTTTGTGCAATCTATCAGCTTCCTTCTGTCCTTCAGGGATCAGAAACAGGTTGTTTTAACCAACACACAGGTTGTGAACAAAGCATATTTTTCAGAAAGCATACAATATTCAGTAAACATAAAAAAGCTGGGCACTGAGTTCAGGCAAAGCTCAGCTGGATTCAACAGGACAAGGGACAAAGGCAAATAACAGAAACGCTTACAATATAGGAGGGCAAATTAAGGAATAAGGTCATCCTTTGCCCTCGGAATAGCTTCAGTTCTTGCAGTGCTGTCATGCAAGTCCTGAACTGTCTGTATTAGAATGTTGGACATTGTTCATGAAGGAAAACCTCCAGTTCTTTGATAGATGAAAGAAGCAGAAATCTATTTCACACTCCAATGAAGATTTAATAATGTTTGGATCTGGTGATTGGGGCAGCCATGGAGCACGTTTGACTTCATCCCAGCTGTTCAAGAAACAACTCTCGAATTTTCTTAGCAGTATGTAACTGGGTATAATTCTCTGGGTATGGGGAAATCATGAGGAGACAGTGTTCATTCGATAGTTTGATAGTAATTGTTCCTGGACTCATATGCGTGGATGGTATACAGACATGCAACTTTATTATTAACACCTGTGTGTTTACCTGCTATTCAAGTCAAAATTTATGCTGTGGAAAAGGTCTTTTCAGTTCTACAATAGTTGCCGAATTTCCCGAGTGGGCCTGAGTGGTCCAAAGACCTTGGAAGGTCTTGCTGCTGTTCACATTACGTCTAGTTTTCCCAGCAAGGTCAGTATCATCACTCCCTGCTCTTTCATTATATTAGTTTGCATGTGCATGCTGCAGGGAGTCAGAGATAAGATGCCATACATAATGCAGTTCATTCTGAATCTACTTATGAATACAAATATCAGAACCTGTTATTAGATAACTATTAGTGGGAGAATACAAGAAAAAAATGATGTGTGATATTGAAAGAATGAAGATCCACTGCGCCTCGGTATACTTTTGACCTAAGGAGGTGGAGCTCAGCTCCAGGGGGCTCCAGCCCAATTTAACCCCTGCTTATTACATAACCCTGAGTTGTGCTCTTGGCTGTAGAGTAGGTCCCAATAGACAGTATTCCCCTCGAGCAGCAGGGGCAATCCAGCTGAACTGGGCTTGCCTAGTCTTGTTTGTGAGGCCAAAGTTTTTGAGGAGCTTTGCCTTGCAACCACTGTTCCTCTTTCCCACAAGAGTTTGTCCAGTTTATGTTGTAATAAGTTTTCAGATAGTTCCCCTTGCCACAGTTGTCTCATCGTGCTTTGAAAACTCACATGTAAAAGTGGTAACTGTCAGACCTCTTTCAAAACTGACACATAATGCAACCCTTTTTCGTGTGGTTATATTTGTCCAGTTGCTGGCCAGCATGCACTCTTGTTTCACTTTTGCCGCCTACATATGCTCTTACAAAGCCAAACCTTCAAGTATCGGTCATCCTGAATATAACTGTATCTGCATTTGTGCCACATCACCATTCACAAAGTTACTAAAGACAATATTAGACCTTTACCACTATCAGATACTAGACAGTATTCAAGGATAAGCTCAGGCTTACAGTTATCATCAGGAAATGTTTGAATGTTTGAGTCTACTTACACTCATGATGTAAGAAATTTCAACATGTTTTCTTGTGATTTCCCTTACCTTTTTGACCAAGTATCCCTCTTTGATCTGTTGAGGCTCCATTGCGCTGCTGCCTGCTGCTTTCTGATGTATATTTTCTGACAGATGAAGCCACAGTGTGTGTCAGAAACATGCCCGCCCACCCTCACACTCACATACACACACACACACACACACACACACACACAAACATGCCCACACACGCACACATACATACATATGAGCAGACAGGAAGTTGTGTCTTTGGGTGTGTGACAACAATGGCTGGTCAACCAAGTTCCTCTTCTCTGCAGTATTAATAACTGTACTTACAGGCAACCCTGGGCGGCTGTTTCTACACTTTATTATACAGGCGGGATGGCATTTTATTTAGCCACATTGTTTGTTCACTATAATTTCTGGAGAGGCAGGTTGATAGCTCTGATGCAAATTTTTCAGTTTTTCAAATATTTTAGTTAGAATACCATCGCCAACAAAAACTTTTGACCCCACATGCTCATCTCTATTCTTGACCTCTTTATTTTAGTACCTATGGGTGCATCACATCAGCTGTCCTGAGTCAGACTTCAGTGTACCTATTTCTGGAAAATTAAGGTTCCTCTTTTCTTGATTGCACACTGTGGCTCATGTAAGCCATAATTTTATCAAAAATGACAGAATAACACAAACAGAGAAAAAAAACTTTCTCATTAGCCATAACTTATCAAACCAGCACAGAAGGATATTAATATTCAAGTTGGTGCAGGACAGACCCCTCAGTCATAGTCTTCACTCTTGACAGCCACCAAACTTGCAGTACTATCACTTAACTTGAGTTTCAATACAAGTTCAGTTCTTATCAGAACATGTGTCACAGGAAGTGGTTCCACACAATGCTGTTTTATGTCATGAAAGGATGTCTGTTTCCTGTATCTGAGCTGTCAGCGCTTATCAGTACGTCACTTCAGTTATTTTACGTTGTTGGAATAACTCAGAGTTTAAAAATAGCTGACAAGAATGAAACAGTTGCTATTGCATAGCAGAATGGAAGGGTAGAGGTGGTTGAGTAATGTTTTTTTTTTCTTTTTTTGCAGAATTTGCTCTTATTCATGATAACATCATGACTGAATCAACACGTATAGATTTTTCTCTTTTCTTTCTTTCTTTCTTTTGCTTTCTTTTCTTTTTTTTAACTGTAAATACTTTATTTCCACACATTTTACCATACTATGTTAAAATACAGACTATCTTTCAAGTTAAATATTTATTCTCTCTATGTATGAAATCTACATATGTTTACTCTCCTGTATAAAATGACATATAATACATTTCATAAGAATGAAACACAATAGCCTGTCTGTGTCTATTTGTGATGTTGTTACTGCACCTCTAGAGGGCCTCAAACACATTCAAACCAAAATGAACTTAATGACAGTTGAACCAAAATAAGATCAGTGTGCGGTTTAACTGCACTGTGGCATACCAGGGTGGAGGATGAGGAAGATAACAAACCAACAGAGATGAATATTATTGGTCAGAGACATAGAAGTGATGATCAAAAATAAGTAATTAATAAAGACATTGATACAAAAGTAAGTGATGATTATTATCTGCCACTGAACAATGTCAGACACAGTTTTAGAGAGATTTGTAACAATAATAAAGATCAATCTTTCGTGTCCATTAATCTTTGTTAAGGAGAGAGCAGCTTACCAGGGTCCTAAGTAGCTGCTTCATCTTGGTCAAACGACGTTTCATGTTAAGACCATGTTTTGTAAAAGTCACCTTCTCATGATGATCTCATCCCTGTAAACACAGATGACTGGGATGTCCTCTGTGACTGTGGCATCTATCAAAACCAAGAGACATGGGCCATACTGTTCTTCTGTCTGGCTTGAATCATGCTCTCATATTAATAAACATCAACGGGGGATGAAGTTCGTCCGTTTTTTTGATGAATCTTGGGGGAGCGAGTTTTATTAACTGTCACAGTAAGAGTCATTTCAATGCGGTAGTGATTGAAAAACAACTCAGGGTAGAGAATATTAATTTCGCTGGCAAAACAAAGAGGACAATACTGAAAAATTGTTAACCTCTTGATGAAAACCATCAAGGACAGCTACAAGGGGGGAAACGCTAGTTTTTATATTGTTTGTGAGCGTGAGACACATGAGGAGCAAAAGAAGCTCAGAGAAAGGGAATTGCAGACAAAACATCCTTTCGTTATTTCACTGAGTTGCTAGTCTCTCCCTCTCTTTTTTTTCCCTCAGTCTCTGACTCTGTCTATACATATAAAGGAATAGTGTGATGATGTACATCCTGGGAATAGAGAGAAGAAACAGACCAGGTTAGCACTAAGCTTGAAGAGGAGATGAGTGAGGTACTGTAAGCATGATGAAACTCATGAAACCGGAAATCTTCACAGCCCCCCCACCCCCGCAACCTTCCACAACCTTTTTTCATATCTAACATGACTTCACAACATCAGTCCTCAATCATTGACCACGGGTGCTCATGTATCATAAGCATGAACAATATCACCACCTAATGTATGATCATATATAATACATAAAAAAGAGGAAAAATTGCTCTTAAGTCAAGCCTGAAATTCACATAGAAAATCACCAGGAAGTCAGAGATGGTGATGCAATGGCGGAGAATGATCTCGCTTTTCTTCAACTGGCAGTTTTGTCAACAATTTGAAGTGTTTTGATTTGAATATTCCTTTTGATTTGTTGATACTGCCACTGCTTCCGTGCTTAAACATGGCATTATTAATACAATAACAGCTTGATAGCAGCTAGGCCATTTTGCTCCATTTCGGTGATGATTTGTTTCCCCTCCCTCTTTGCTCAGATTGCACACAGTAATAAATACTGCATGTGTTGTTCTCTCTGCTGCCCTACCCTTCACCATAGCTCCTTGTTTTCCAGCCCAAGGATGGAGATGTCTTCTTTCCAGTTCTCTGTACCTCACAAGCCCCATCAATAATTCTGCTGAAGAGTGCGCTGAGCTGAAGGGGGGGGGACAGCTGATGGCTTTTCCATGGCACACTCAATCTCTCTCTCTCTCTCTTTCTGTTCCCGTTGTGCTCCCACACTTCCTAACATGACCTTCTGTGATGTTATTTATCATTTAGGCCACTTGGACAATAGGACACAGCGCGCGCACACACGTACACACTCCTTTCACCCTCTGGCACACAGCAGGCGCTCTTAAACAGCTGAGCTAGTTTCAGCTGAAGTGCTCTCAGTGGCTTAGACGCTCCATATTGTGAGGAGCCATGAGCGCTCAGCGTAACTAATCAGTGGCAAGGTTAGAAGGTTATCATAGGCAAAATATAGCAGCCATGTTTGCAAGGAAATGTGAGTTGAAACTGAATGAAAGTGCTTTGAAAAACATGATAAACTTGGATAAGGCAAACTGCCTGAATGGAAAATAAGGACATTTTTTACAGCACTACAAAAGTCTGACAGCAGGTACAGATACTCTACAATAACCTACTCTACTGCCTGTGGTGAGTTCACCATTTCTACAATGCTGAAGATGAACTGACAGAAAGAGCTCAGAGACAAACCCAACCTATCTGTGTTTTGCTCATATGCACAGCGCTGAAAAAAATCACTATTGTTGCATGTTAGTTCACACAGGTGCAACCAGATAAGTTTTTTTTTTCCCCTACTCAAAAAATATGTGTTTCAACACTCTGCATGCCTTCACCTCTCTGATCCAAACAGAAAAGTAAATCTAGACAACTTTTTAGGCTTTTTTTTTTTTTTTTAGACCAGTACTACTAGACAGCCCTGGCCACAGCTTTCCCTCAGGTCTCTGCGGCATTCGTTTGTCGCCACACATCCCACCGAGCTAATCCCTTATTTGAACCTCAGATCTCAGGATACCAGATGAATCAGAGATATTTCATTTCAGAATCAAAGATAAATTTCATTCTCCCACTGGGAAATGTAATAAGACTGGCATGACTGGCCTTTGATTTCCGCGTCCTGCCAAATGATTTTAAAAAGCTAATTATTTGTATAGGCTAAGCCTGCCATTTTGACACAGTGTGATGGTTTGTCGATAGCCCATTTGCATGAGCTTTCTGCAAGCTTCAAGCACAAGCCAATTATCTGGAATGTGTGCGGTAAAGAATTTAACAGAGCACAGTGCTGTGTATAGTGAAAACCTGACTTCAAATCTAAATTTAGACAGTTCGCTCAAAATTTTGTGAACATGAAAAACTCTCCCCAAATCCTGAGCTGCTTCAGTGACAATTAGTGACTGGATTTTTTTGACTCACCCTAATAAGCTGTATTGTCATGATAATGTCAAAAAAAATCTGCTTGAGAAAATGTGCCCATATCTTTGCAGAAATCATCCTGGCTGCTGCCCACTAAATTGGACTTCTATTCACTCCCGGTGGAGGAACGCAAGGAATTTCAAGCTGACATCCTCAAGTGAATCTCCTCTTTGTAGCTGAGGAGACCTGTTCATATTCACAGATCAAGGCTGGACTTTCCACAATCATCAGCAAGGTGTCTGCAGCTCTGTGTTAAATAAAATTACATCAAGTCTGTCTTAGGGCAGATTTTCTCTAATTGCCTCTGGATGCAACTGCCAGCTGTGAGGGTATAAGATAAAATGAGAGAGAAAGAGCAAAGACATCAAGTTCACAGTCTGAATTAACAACAAAGTGAAATGAATGAGCTGCTGGAGAAGATGGCCCACTGTGGTGGGACCAATAAACCTGCAGGCTGGTTCAGGAGGGGGGTAGCTCCTCCATCTGCCAATTAAACAAAGGGGAAATTAATGGATAAACAGTTTCATTGGGGATCAGAAAAGAGTGGTGGTGCTGTGAGCCCTGCAGCCAGCTACACCACATCACTGCCATCACCATCACCACCACCACCTCCACCACCACTCTCATGTTGTTAACAGCCGCAAGGAACAAGCAAACTTATTTATTCTCATAATTTTTTCTAATCTCACTGTGCCATTGCCAGTAACCCCCTTCAAGAGTTTAGTTCCAAGGCAGAAGTATGCTAATGTGGTCTTTTTTTTAAATATTTGCTCTTATGCAGATAAGGGTTCTTATCCATTGCCTCACACCTGTTATGCTGCCGGCTATTTCTGCCTATTATTTTGGATTGGAAATGCTGTCATGTCTGCACACCAAGTTATATATAAAAAAGAAAAAGAACATTCACCACTTTGCATGGATCTTTGTGTATTGTTACATTATAACTGTAACGAATGAAATATGAAATATGGCAGCCACACATTAACAAATATGCAGATCAAAGTTTTTGACTACCAGCAGTTGCCTTGTGTAAATCTTTTAAATGCTATTGACTCCAATCATAGCCAGAGGGTATTAAGGTGATACCCTCTCTTCATTGGACCAAAGCATCAATAAAGCCTATCCATATGTCTGTTCAATCTTTTTGCCCCTAGGACTGTTTTTAATTTTGTGGCTTTTAGCGTAATCCTTTTTGATTATTAGTGTTTGAGCAACACCTAATGCTGATATGATGTTATGTTTGTTAAGCTCCCTAAAATGGATTCACATTGATGTTCCTGGCTCCAGGCTAGGCCACTGCGCCCACATCCATTAGTGTACAGATGTTAAACTGTCTTTTGTTCTTACAAACGTTAGCTGGGATGAATGGGTGTTCCAGCTGTGCATTTGCCTCAGGCTTTGATTTCACTTTGTTAGAGACACAAAAACACATCGGTCAGATTTATGTGGTGTGTTCTGTTGTGGTTCTGCCTTTGCACCCAGTGAGATATAAATTTGACAATATATTGGTATTATTTTCTGGCACAACAAAAACACCACCCAAAAAGAGATTGTGATGACCACCTACTTGCAGTGCACAGATATGAAATATTCCTACAGACTGTTTTACATTCTGCAATCATCACAAATAAGAATTCTGCACTGAATGTCTCCACATCTCTCTGTATTTGATTATTTTGGTAATTAAAAGTGGGTATGTATGGCCACATGAGCGCATTGGCGTGCAAATAATGTGTTTAGATGGGAAGGGCTGGTTCTCTCATGCTCAGGGGGGAAAGGGTGGCAGGGAGTGTGAAGATGCCAAACGACAGACTGAGGCAGGATATAAATCAAATCTCTCCTGAGACAATAGGGAGCTCACAGCACACATACACAGTTTTCTGGGATCTGGCATGAGCGTCACTAGACCAACCACCAGCTTAATGACCTCAAACTCTGAGGGGCATAAGGGATGCTCTAGCATATGCAAAAAATATTTTATTATAAGACTAGATGGAGAGAATGAGCGATGGTATTGTAAAGTTACAGGGGTCTTGTATGGTTGGGTAATAAACGGGGCATCAATGACACTGATCATTGGAAGAGCTATAAGTTAATATAACTAATTTCAATATTTATAACAGTATATCAATCATATTTATGGTATTCAAACCTGCTGCATTATGCCCTTCCTGTCTTTAACAGTTTTGATCAGAAGTGAGCATTTAAAGACATATGCATGTTTTCATCCTCTTGACAAAATCACACAACACTTGTCTCTTTCTTGTTTCTAGTGTCTGCATAAAAATGGGTAGAGCTCCTTTTATATGGAAAAAAAACCTCCCAAAACTGTGAGAGCTGGTCTTGAAACGCTAGTACTGATTTACTGCTTTCATATCTTGTATGCAAACATAATTTTCTATGTTTCTTGAAAATGGAAATGGAAAGTATCTTGTAGAAACTACATTGACAGGGTTCTATTTCATGTTTCTCAATTTCATATCGCATTTTATTTTATACCTGTAATCTTTTCAAATGGATTAAATATTAATCATTGCAAGAAGCTGGAAATGCTTGAAATGGTATTTACATGCCAATGCACAAAACTCACCAGAAATGAGTTTTGAAAATATTGTGTGTATTTTGCTGACAGAGTGTGCATCCCTGCCAAGAAATGCATCCACTCTGCAAATTTGTCAGATATGCACACATTTAGTTCAATATCATCAGTTGATTAGAGATGGTCAAATTTAGGCATGGGGTTGCCAAGGTTATGGTTAGGGTATGGATCTGGGCCTATAGTGAATAATGTAGGCTTGGTCTAGAGAAACACAATAGATACATACATATCAGATGAATTTATGGGGTTGCATTTTGCATAATTTGCACACCAGCAAAATACACACAATAATTTAAAAACTCAATTCTGGTGAGTTTTGTACAGTGGCATGTACATACCATTTCAAGGGATAACATAACACCTGTACAGGCTCCAGTCATTGACCTGAAATTTTGTAACTGCAGTTTTGCTCTGGTCACAGCAGTTGCATGATATTGGACCAGCCGGTGTCAGTAATCTTTCATTTGGAGGAGTCTATCCACTGTCTTGATGTTTCTCACAAAATATTTTTTTGGATGGAGGTCTGGCTTTATTCGATCCCACTGACTAATACAGCTGGGGTCTCAGTGAATTTAGCCATCTGACAAACTGGGTAGTGAACCTTAAAGGTGCACTATGCAAAATTGCTATGGACTGATTGAAATGAGAATGTTTACACTCAACTGACAAAAAAATCAAATTACATGCTTATTCCATGCTTTTTGTCAGTTGAGTCTAAAGGGTCCTCACTTCAATGGACCCTTGTCAGTTTTGCATAGTGAATCTTTAAGTTACTAACAGTTACACTGTAGGTTAAAATTCAGTGTCTGGACATGGACTATGGACTCAGCTCATACAATCACAAACACCTCTAACTGGAGCAGTGGAACAACAGACTTATTTTCTTAATGCATTTGATTACATTGTACTGTACCTTCTTGTTATCAAAAGTGTATCAGCTGATTTAACAGCAGCAGTTGCAATGCTCCTGGCCATATTTACTTTCAAAAGTAAGTCACATTGCTATGCAGATGGCTCACCTTGCCTCTCAGGTTGGAGCTCTGTTTACCTTGATTTAACTCTTGTCTGTTTACCTAAACTGGAGAATATGACTGCAATTCTGTTCAGATGCTTCTGAAATGCTAAAGACAATAGCTACTTACATCTATCCAGATTATAGGACAAATAATGCAATCTGTGCAAAAATAAGCAAAATCTTGCTGTGTAATCATTGTGTCTGTGACACAATATATCAGTGAAATTGCTGTGTGTAACCTAGATGCTGGGATGCCCCCGTTTCATGCAAGTGTTGTTAATATTTGATCACTGTATTTGGAACAGATTACAATTTAATATATAGAGAGTCTAGACAATAGTGATTCTACAATATTTGAGTCTATGCGCATAGTAATCTTTGCTGCCTAAGGTTTGGCCTTGCTGGCACAGTCAGTGACTGTCCCCATAGCTCTTACTGTGCCACGAGGTTGAGGATCCAAATCCCTTGGCTCCCTCAGCTTCTCCAAAGTATGCCCTTCTCTTGGGTTATGAATTATTGGCTTCAGTATTCTTGGCTACATCGGGATAGAGGGATTTCACAGACAGTCGTGTCCTGGAGGATGCTCTCCAAATGGGTAATGAATCAAGGCTGCATAATCAATATGAATATACCGCTGAAGTAAAAATGCTTCTCCATGGTTTATTCATCATTGAGCAGTCAGTTCTTTAATTGTTAATTTAATATTTGTGTATATCTTAAATGAATATCCATAATATACATATTATAAATATAGCTTTCAGATCAGGTCTTTAAAACTTTGCTTCTCTGCTATTTTTCTCACCAAGCACCTAACACTGAACTAGAGGGGGCAGCGATGCTCCAATCTACACATAGTTGAACATAAAGATGCCTTTTGGCCTTCTCACTTTACAGACAAGTTTGTCCCCACATGACATCATTTTGCATTGCCATTGTCAGATTTGAATACAGATAAATATTACAGCAATGTAATATTATTGTAATACTGTACCTTAATTTGAGCAAAGCCTTTTACTTTGGATTTTTTAATAAATCACTTTTATCAAGTAACATATGGTATTTAGAGTCAAAGATATAACGGCTCTAAAAGTTACAGCATCCATTCCATCCAACTATCGGTTTTCTTAGATGATATCACTTAGATGATTTTCTCAGATGACTGACACTTCGTGTATCATGTATGATTTAGGTCTGCTACACGATGAATGCCTCATAAGAATCTGAATTATAAATAGGCCTTCATTCCACATGTGGAAACTGTGCACTGGTTCCTCTCATGATGATCTCCTGAAAGACACAGGGTCCATGAATGCTGCAAGTAGGCTGTGACAGATTTGGACAGCTCTGCTGAGGAAATTGTATTGTTCTGTTGTGTATTCAGTATGAATGAATACTATGCCATTGTCTTACTGTGGCAAACATGAGAGGTAGAAATGCTTTGCTTTCAATATCTTTATTTAACATTTAGTTACAGCTTGTTGATTTGCACAATGTATCACTGTATCATAGGAAAGAAACAATTTGTGCAGGTTAGATTACAAAAACAGCCATAATCCTGAATTCTCATCTAAATAATGAAAACAAACAGGATAAATGCAAGAGACTGTGAAAATAATAAGCAACTATGCAATAAAGCAGGCGATTAATTGATGAGCAAAACAAATATAGCAAAAGAATAAAAACACTTAACAACCAAGATATGAAAAAGGTAAGAGAATATGCAAAGCGTGTGTGTGCATGCATGTTTGTGTGCATGCATGCATGCGTGTGTGTGTGTGTGTGTGTGTGTGTGTGTGTGTGTGCGTGTGTGTGCGTCATCCAGCCTCTACTTGTGAGTAGGAGTAGTGAGGACTACAGGGACGAAAGAGGGAAGGGAGAAAAGAAAAGAGAGAGGCTCTGAGATTCTGAGTCTATATTTGAAATTTGAGTGATGTAGCTGATTTGCAGTGTTGCTGTAATAGTTCCACAGCCGGGATCCTCTCTATGTAATAGAGAACTGACAGGGGGAGGTTTGAAATCTCAGAAGGTGCAAATGATTCCTGTGGTTTGTATTGTAGGTATATACCCCAGAGTTTGAATGGATAGATGGATAAAGAATAATATTTGTAAGGCGCAGGGAGGGGAATCAGGCTGATTTCGAAATTTACAGATTAAGATACATGTTTGATGCACATTTGTGTTAAATATGGAAAGGATATTTAGCTGACAGAAAAGAGGGACTGGAGTTCTTAATCAAGCCAGCAGTTTTTTACCCTCTAATGTTTGTTCTCTGTTCAGTTTTGCAGCATTTTGTTGTGATTTTGCTTTTCTTGAATGCTCTGCTGACATCAAGCCATTTCCCCTTCATTCTCTTCATTCTTGAGTTCATTGTTCATTTATTGTACAGTAGTTTGGGTTTATTATTGAGCTTAATTTTATATTCTGGAATTAAACGACAAAGATCAGGACTGAGTAGACATGGAGAGATAAATAATGACACATAGCGAAAATCTTGGCTGTTTGTCTGTCACCCATTCGGTCGTGACAGTAGCCTTGTAAACAATGTGGAGTGGCGAGCCAAATCAGTTGGCACATTTACGGCCACCACCTGCCATTGACACATGATGATTGGCAACCACCTGTCATTGGCAGGGCTCTTGTTTGATTTGAACCTCATTCCAAGATTCATCATAAGATATCTGCTGCTGCATGCATACCAAGCAGAGGGCTGCAAGCGAGGTTGAAGGGTTCATTATCTGATTATAGTAGACAATTTGTGACACTACCAGCGATAATGATAGGAGAGGAGGACAGGTAGGGAAAGATGGATTTCAGGAGTATGGACCCAGTTTATGTAACTGCAGTAAGATTTGGCCCAAGGACTTATTATTTTTATTTTTTGGTAATTAAATGTGTCACATTTCATTCTGCGCTGCAGCAACACGCGTGTCATGTTTACAGTGTCCATTCCAAAATACATAATGAATTATAAAAAATTACAAGTGGTCCATGGCAAATTGAGCCTGAATGTTTGACAAGTTACTGGAAAGAGGGATATCATATTCCAACACATCCTCAACCCATAAGACCACATAAGTTGATTGCTGCTACCCTCAATACAACTCACAGAATACAACCCACAGGACCATTTCTTAAAGCAGTACTGCACATGCGCAGAGATGACACTAAAACAGTTGCCATTTGCTTACGTTTAGGCAACAAAACTACTTGGTTAAGTTTAGGAAAAGGTTAGGGTTAAGGTTATGGTAAGGGACCTTCGTTGTCATGGTCACATAAACATACAGGAAATGAACATGAAAACGAAAACTAAACACCTGGGAAAAAACACCGGCCTCGCTTCACTTGGGATTCGAACAAGTGCGCCCCGCGTGAAAGTCCTGTGTTATGAATTTAATGTAAAATATTTCTAGTTGTTAAGAGGGCACAGTGAGCAAGACAACTTTTAAAGACAACCACCTTTATACCTTTCTATGTTTCAGGATGGACAGTTTTATGCATTTTACAAAATATTGATTAAAATATAAAATAGGAAAATGCATACAATAATTAATTTAAATATGCGTGTTGATTTACAATTTTGAACAGTTTTTCTTTTCAACATTTATATCTCAGTGTGAATTACTGAATGCTCACAATGATGATCACAAACATGCAATGTCATGTGCATTGGTTTAATGAAGATTAATGTATTGCTTGGTCACCGTGACATTTTTTAGATGCTTGTAAACCTGAAAGCTATTTTTTTTTTCTGTAGGTGACCTCTTATCAGATTTGTGTTTTTAAAAGTCAAACAGCAGATGGTGTGCTTATTTAAAAAAAAATACACCCCCAGCTGGGCCAAAGCCCTAAGACCCATGTTACCAAAGAGGGGTTGTATGTGGAAAAATTCCAAAAAGTCATGATATTGCCGGGAAAATGGGACTGAAAGTAGCATCCTCTATATAAATCTGGGGAGAGTTGTTAGCTCTGGTGTGGAAGATGGATGTAGAGCAGTGATTGAATGTTTTGAATCATTCTAGCTGTCAAAACGGCTACTCAGTAGTTTGGAAGAGACAGGTCTAACATCATTATCTTCATTATAGAAAAGGGCAGTGACTTTTTACAGACAAGACCCTTGATTATTTATTGGTTTATTCATTAAGAACTACATGTTATTTACTGTCACACATGTAGTTTGGCCAAGAGTGGAGTTTTGAGCCACGTTCCCTCTGAAATTTCTGTTACTGTATGTGCTTTAACAACAATGCTATATCCTTTAAATCTATTGGCTAATGGTCCTGTCAGACAACCACAAATGGATTTTAATTAGATTAAACACCTCTCCATAGTCTTTGGCCAAACTCATGATTGGACTGGACAGATTGAGTTATTATGATTAAGCTCTGTGTTTACGGGCTAATGATTCCAACCTACCAGCAAATCGATGAAGGATACCTCAAGGACCATTTTCACAAGAAGTAGGCTGCATTGCATAATGGGGTTTCTCCAGCTTCTACCTGGTGATTAATTACGTTCAATACTGATGTTGAGCTTAGTCATTTAGTATGTGTGGGGAGGCATAGGCTACCTTAATGCCTGTCTCAGGGTCTAATATGGGTTCTAATCCTCTATAATATTCCCACTCGAACTTCACATACCATATCTTCCATAGGTGACATCCAGAACATCCTTCTTAGGACATTTTCAACCATACAGTCACACAGCAAAGTGTCCATTGTTTCCTAGACAATGATGCCCATTTGATAAGTGATGAAATCCCAGGAACCTCCAGCTTCCCCCTTGTGCTAAATTAAGTGAGAGTCTCCTGGCACTCAAGGGATCACGGTGGGGAAATACTTCACACTCAGTACATTTGTTCAGAAGAAAGTTCATTATTCACCTTTTCGTGAACCAGAGCTTCTGTCCTCCCTATGATTTCAAAATAGCTCCATATTAAAGGCTTTGGTTCATGGTGATTAAAAATCCTATTTGCTGTTGGTTGCTTATCACGGACTGGAAATGATCCAGATGCAAAAGGTTTGATGCAAAAAGTTTATTTTTATACAGCAGTACTTTTTTGTAGATGCCGCAGTTTCAAAATGACCAGTCAAAGAGTAATTCGTATTTTGGCCCAACATGCCTGCTGCACTTTTCTCATCACTGTACAAATAATATTGTATAGTTGCAACTTTCCAGCATTTCTTCCTTGTTACATGTGTCATGAACTTACCCCAAGTGTCCTATGCTACTTGGATCACTTAACGCACCTCACATTGCTCATTTGCTGTATCATAATGAGTTCATTTAAAGAGGAGTTCACTTCAATACATTTCTTGTTTTTACAGCATATTGCTTTCTTCTGCACAGTGCCTTGTTCAGTAATGGTTGTTGTTTTATGTTTTATAATGAACTTGACTTGATGACCTTAATCCATGATATCAAATACTTTGTTATGAGGGCTAAGTGTCCTAATGGACAATGGTTTTAATAAACATAAGCTAATTTTGTGTAATGTTTAATAACAGTAAAACAATATCAAATGAAAAGCAATTTCGCTGGTTAAATGGTCTGTTAAATTATTCACAAAAATTCATTGGTCAATAGAATGAAAAATCTAAAACATAATACAAGCTAAATAAATGAAAATGAAAAAAGAACCACCCATTAATTTCCGTTGAATGTCCTACATGCCAAATATTGATCATGCAGAACTTCCATTAATATAGTAATAGACTATTTCCAAGTACAAATTAGTCTTTATTTGTCTCAAATGCAAAACTTGAAACCTGAATGCAGCAAAGCATAAAACATGATATATACAACAAATATTCAGAGCACATAGCATACATTAAAGATCCTGGATCAAACTCCTGGAAATGCAAGTAGCAGCATTTTGATTTCTTAGGACCAGATAGAGCATACATATCACTTAAGACGTTTGGATTTCTGCAGCTGAGAGATTTCATTCTCAGCTATACAACACAGACTACCAATTCTGATACCTCTCCAACTGAGAGGTCACTCTTTTTGAATTCAAAGGGGGTTTAGCCATCATTTTCTACAGCACACCACACTCTTCTTCTACTGTAAATGTGCAGACCACTACAATGTTGTGGGAGAGAGAACTTGGAAGCAGAAATTATGGACCATGGCTTGTAAGAAAGCCAGATCAGTTCAGTTAAGTATTCTACACAGATTGCACATTTCCATCAGCTTTCTCCAGGACATGGATGCCAGTATGCCCTGTTTGCCCAAAATGTCAGACTGCAGCAGATATTAAACTCATCGTCTGCGGCCATGTTTGAAAATTGAGCATTACTGGGTAGGTATAGTGAAGAAATTGAGTATATGTTTGGTGTGGAGTCATCTCTGCCTTACTCCTTGACCTCCTGACAGAAAGTTGCAAGGTGAAAAAAAGACCTTATCTGCTCCCTTGCATGATACACTCAACATCAAAAATATTCTACAAAGTCTGGGATCCATATTTAAGTTATACTGGCCCTGAACTAGCAGATAATCTAAGTGTAGATGACTTCAACAGAGGTGATGTTGTCAACACCGCCTCTAACACATAGGACCACTTTGTCTTGTTCCTTTTCCCCCCCAGGTTTGCCTTTGTACTGTGTTTCTCATTATATTTCTGCAGAACCTTGAATTAATAAGACTATTTTGTAATCAGCATATTTATTTATAATAGGTGTCTTGTCACATTTGGCTTCTGGCTTCTGCCCCCCCTTTGTTAGCAGCTGTCATTAGAAAACATTACGAAATTACTATTGTGTTTGGTTTGTGATGCCGCCTAGATAAACTGAAACTGATTGTGTGCAGTCCAACATGTTATACATTTTCATCCCAACATTTAAAAGGGAGATCACTGTAAATCATTTATGACGCCATTAAAATATTTTTGACATATTCCTTGTATCATTGACACTTCCATAGCAGGGATTAACAACTGTTTTGCACCCGTGTCTCCCACGGGTCCTGCCTGTTTTTGTACAATACAAATAAGTAGCTACACTCACACTAGCACGAAATTCCTCTGCTGTATCGATTTCTTGTTGTTTGTACTGTGCAGCGGGATTTTTCACATGGAGCGGGACACAGATAAAGGCTCACAATCACCCATCTATTTGTGCTGTGCCTGGTTGCGTTTATTGATACTGAAGTTATCCATACTGATAAGAAATGTATGGTATTATGTTCAATAGCAAAAAACAATACAAAACACACACAAAAAAAACATTTACAGGAACCACATACAACTGATGACTTATTCGGTGTGTTCATTCAGTGCGCTCACTGATGTGCTCCACGTCATTGAGTTGTAAGTGTACTAGCCATGCTGTTCAAAATTCATGTAATGGATGCAGGCTGTGGCAAAGAGATTGAAAATATATATCATTCCTGAATCAAAGGATATGAATATGAACAACTTACTTCAAAATATGGAGACCAGACAACCAAAATGAGCTGGAATGTAACTGTATGCTGAGAAAAAAATGTTTCAAACTCCTTCTTTTGCAAAACAGATTTCAAATGGGAACCAAAATGCCAAATGATCATTCGGCATTGTCACAGTTACTTGCCAATTCATTCTCTATGCAACAGTAAATAATGAAGAGGTGGGGTGGGGAGGGGGGTAAAAGTGAAATTACACGGCTGATGTTTTGCCGGATGGAACGATTCAAGACTGAATGTCTAGTCAGCATTGTAAAGAAAGCAAAAATGGCCAATGTGAAGTGAACTTGCTTTGGAATTAAGAAGCACTCTTACCAGCAATATTGTTTTTTACCTTTTTTGTATTGGGTTGGATTATGTCCCCTGAGTGGATTAATTCGGATTTCCTTAGAATTGTTAAGGGTGTTTGGCAAGAATCCCCCCAAACGCCCCCTCCCTTCCTTAATTCATTTAGCTTTGAGACTAGATAAAGGAACATTTTTACATTTACATATTAACCATTTACATATTAACAGGTGGAGTGCAGTTGAGTTTGTGATTCTAAAATGCACTTTCAAATGATAAGGAAGCTGTCGGCATGAGCAAAATTTTGACATATGCCTATCATATTTATAAAATGGATGTTTAGAGTTTATACTGTATCTGTTGAGAAAGAGTGCTTCAAGAGTATGGGTTACATTTTTGTGACAATGCTTCAGTGGGAATTAAGGATAACTGAGAGTTTATACAAGTAACTGTTAGAAATGCTGGTGTATTTATATCCTAGGCTTGAAGTTTGGAGTTTACAGATCAGAGCTTACACTGGATCACTATGAGATAAGATCACGACAGGCATTACATGTAGAAGGCATTATATTGTGCAATCTCATGTGCGGATTCAGCACTTAGATCTAATGCGCCTGGCACAAAGGGTGATTTCACTCTCCTTAGTGAGACTGGCAGTAATGAGATAAAGAAATGCACAAATGGCACCTGATCCTTCCAATCCTGCCTGATGTGGATATTATGCAGAATGTCAGGATTGTTTGCAAACAGTTCCTGCTTATTCAAACACGTACTGAGTAGTGCTGACCCCTCTCCTGCTCCAGCTGTCTGCAAGCAACCAACATCTTGCAGGATTACTGTGCATGCCTGCTTGTACATGAATCAGTGCATTAAACAGACTAGCTGACTTGTTTAACATTTTGAAAGTAATAATTAAATTTTTGGCAGTGGCAAATTGCCTATACACCCCGAGGTGATAGGCTGACTTACAGTTTACAACACCACATCCAATAGCATATTCTGTTCCACTATTACACAACCAAATGTCAGACTCAAGTCAATGTGGATGCATGACTTAAGTTTTATCTGTTCTGGGGTCCTCAGATAAAAATGCCTGGGAATCCCTGCTTGTAGATAACACTTCAGTATAGCTTTGGGTGGCGCTAGAGTGCAACAAAAGAAGCGGCAAAAACAACAACTCAGGGGGTTAATCTGCCCAGGGAAGGGCTTTGGCCGTCTACACATCCCGGATAGTTGATGTGTGAATCTTTTCAGCGGGTGGTTGGACTCACCACCTGTCAGGAATAGTAAACAGTGTACTCCACTGACCGCCCGAACCGACCTGTCACAGGCTACTTTCTCCTTGGAAAACACGTAAAATTCATGCAGGCTCGCCTACATTAGGGAAATCAGCACGGACAACTTTGCCTGGCCGGCTGCGCAAGGGAAAGTGAGGCAGACGCACAACCTGGCATTGGCGAGATTATAAACAGAGTCTCTGAGCACCCGGGAGGCTCCGACCCCTCTCTCGCTTTGAAGATTAGAGGCTTGACGAAGTCTGAAGGACACTAAGAACCGGATTAGGTAATATTGTAGTCTAACCTACTTCTCATCACTCCTACATTTCGTCCTCTGAATATTTGCGCAATGACCTTTGGTGCACTTGGAAACCAGCGGGTGCGTCCGTGAGGTAAGGCGTTAATTATTTGGTTACATGATGGTCTCTTGCAAGTTTTCTTCGGGGAGGGTTGGATGAATGAAAGTGTGACAAGTTATAAGAGACGGTTAAACCCACTCCGAACACAGCAGTTTTTAGTGTTTGGGAAATGAGTTTGCCAGATCTGTAACTGCAGTGAAATGCCATCCTATGTTGGAGCCGTTTGATTACGCGCAATTTTCTAACCCACTGAGCATGGTCGATAACGACATGCAGTATATTTGATCTTGTCTTATTGGGTGTATAAATACCTTCGATTAAGTATGGCACGCTGTACTTTATCGAGGGTCCACAGTATCCCCCTGGCTTCACATGGCAGACTACTCAAACGCACTGAAGATCCATGGCTCCAAAACCATGAAGGCTCATGTAGTTTACACTGCGCATTGCCAACAAAAATACGGCGAATACCTAAAGGACGCCTGTCTAGAGCCTGCACTTCTGCATGCTCGGGTTTAAACGCTGATGTAAATGCCTTTCAGCTTGCCGTGCAACTGCAGCCTACCTCTTTTTCAAGGTAAAAGGGTTTTGGTGTAAGATTTGAGTACTTCCTTTAAAAGGGAACATCCATTTAAGACCTCATGTTTTTTGAATGGTCCAGCACACTGCAATCATTTTAGCTCTCTCCTAAAACCAAAAGCCAAAGCAGCCATTCTGGGATGTCAAAATATATTTAAAAATCTAAATTAAAAACTCAAGAACACTTTGTAGAAAAAGACATGTCTTTTTTTTCCAAAACGAGCTAGGTTATCCCTCCAAACCTGAAAGCTTCATACTGTCAACTGTAGAACCATGAGGACTAAACTGCACTGTCAGTGTAAACAACTTTTAAGAATTTCAAATTTTCAGGTCACCCGAAAAAGAACATACTAGTGTGCACTTGCCGAAATTTCCATTCCTCATATTGATTAAATTTCCCAGAAGTGAAATGACAAAGAGAATAAATCCTAAACAAATACAAGGCAATAGCTCTGAGTCATCCATAAATTCTTACAGAGTTGGGCAAAACTTAATTTTGAAGGACCTCAAATATTTGGAAAGCATCAGGGCTCCGGGCAACTTGACCTAAATTGTCAAAGATCTCAACTTGTCAGAATTGAATGAGTTCATTCAATATTTATAAATGTGCACATCTGGACTGAGAAACATTATCATGAGTGCATTTGTGTGTGTGAGTGTGTGTGTGTGTGTGTGTGTGTGTGTGTGTGTGTATTGTTTAACACATAATACTCCCTCCAAAATGACCCCAAGGTACACAGAGAACTAAGGGCGCAGCAGCAGCAAGCTCTTTTGGAGAAATATTGCACCGCATCGTGATGAAATGCCCCATACCTTTGACTGCAGTCCATGGTCATTTATACAGTACCCGGCAACTGAAGGCCAAGAGCAGGGTACAAGCACAAAAGCCACCGTAATTTGTTCTCTTCCAGTATTGAGTGCTGTGGACAAATAAACCCTCTCTGCAATGATCTGGCTCTGTATTCTGATGGGCATTGCCTCAGTTCAATGTCATTTGACTTAGTGCACTTCCACAGTTTGCCTTTAGTGGGCCAAGGGGAAATTAGTTTGTGGCATTAGATCTCCTTGAGGACTACAGCGTGCATGATTAGTGCTGGAACTTGACACAAATCACAGGTAGAGTTAATTAGAGTGACAGCATGTTGGTGCGGAGTGACAGGTATGCATCTACTAGGCTTCAATCAGTTAGATTAAATATATTGACGTTCTGTTCTAGAGTATGTGTTTGCATAAACTTTATAGAGCAGCTTAAGATGGCGATCAAGAAGAGCCACATGATCCTATTATCCTGTTCTTGTTAAAACAGGATGTGTTTAAAATACTTTCAATCTCCTCTACTCTCCTCTCCTCTCCTCTGATGTTATCTGTTATTTTATGAGAACCACTGTTACCACCAGCTACAGGTTTGGGCAGTGCCCTCGAAATGTGTTGGGAATACTTAAAAAGGGTTGCTGCAGGATGTCTTCATCAGTCTAGGGCTGGGCCAGTTCTTTCCAGAGGCTCACATTTGGGAAATGAGAGATGAAGAGTAGCATGGCTCAGGCCAGCCAGAGTCCATTGATATTCTGCCTGTGTTCTGCTCCATAGGCAGCCCATTGTCATGGCTAGCTCAGTGGGATAGCGTCTGATGATTGAGGGGTATAGGGAAGGGTTGAAAGTCAGCTTGCAAGGAAACGAAAGGCTCATGTTTTGAAGGTTAAAGATATATCCTTGCAGTGAAGGCTGAAGAGTATGCATGTGTGCATATTTGTGTGAGAGCTGCAGTGGGGATGAAGAAAATCAGACAGAGGCAAAGAGGTAATATCTGTTAAGTATAATAAATAAAGATTTTTTTGGTTTGTTTTGCATCTAGACGTGTTTATTAGCAGAACACAATGTAACTGCTGGCTTGGTAATGATCCTCTTGGCTTCCCCTACCTTGGTGACATGAAAATATGAAGCGATGTCCAAGTAGTGCAGGTGCTTCCCAAGTTTCCAAGGGTGTTCTATAAAGTCAGGTGCAACAGTGCCACAGTGTGTGGCCACTCAGCCTCCAGAAGATTCATGGCCAGCCAAGGAGAAAGATTTATCTCGTCGTGAGTGTGTGAAATTGCAATGTTCTGCACTATTCTGTCCAGGGCCGGTGAGAGAGACAGATTCTCCATTGCTTTGGGAAATAGAGAAGTAACAGAAAGGAGTCAAGCACAAAAAGTAGCTAGCACTGATGGCTGCCTGTACTCTGTGTGAAGTAGAAGTGATCAAGGCTGTAATCTCTCTTTGGAAAGAGGGAAAGGAAATAAGTAGAAAAGCACAACCACAGGGGAGTAACAAAAGAAGTTCATCTGAGGGCTGTAACAAAATGATAACTTTTGAAAAGTGCTTTGGAAGTTGACATGCGCAAGTTCGAAAGTTGACATATGGCTGCAGTAGTGGGGTTACATTCTCAATTCAGCACTGTTTTTTTTTTTTTTTTTGGTTGTTGTTTTTGTTTTACACTTTATAGTTACAGTCCCTTCCAAAGTTACTGCCACCCACTGCAAAATTCACTCTTATTTTACAGTTCAAAAGGCTGTCTCAGATAAGCAAGACAAATCCAATATTTTATGTTCAGAAATTTTAGAAAATTATAGTCTTTTAATTAAAAGCAGTCAGAGAAAAATAAACAAGCTGAGGAGTACTTAATGGTGACTGGATTGCTGTGGCCATGTTTCGAGGCATGCACACTAATGCAACATATTAAAAGAATAATTCAATTTGAGAAGAGGAGTGTGCAAATCTTTAAAAATGTATAAATTTGCATAATTTGGGGCCATAGTGCTGCCCATTGCTGTTCCTTTAACTGTAGATAAAAGGAATCTTTGTACCAAAAAAAAAAAAAAAAAAAAAAAAAAAA
>OMKZ01014905.1:15521-39557 GCA_900302535.1 Neoniphon sammara | reverse complement strand
GGAATCTTGCTGTAAATTATAGAATTACAGAATCCAAGAGAGAATCAAAATGCAGCAACAAGGGCATATTTCCAAACTGCATGTGTTTTAATGCAGATGTGGCTGATATCAAAGGTCAGGTCAACAAGTTTAGCTTTATTTCACTCAGGAAGAAAAACATAGATGGTAGAATTCAAACAGCATTTAAAGATGCTTCTTGTTATATCTGCTCATCTGCACAATCTCCACTGGCGTCTCCAACTGACAGTGTAAGAGAGAAATTAAATTTCCTTGTTTGAACTTCATTACCTAAATTAGCTTCACTGTATTTAGTGAAAACAGCTTTGACCAAGAGAATATAGTTATAAGTGCCCCGAAATTCTCAAATGTGGTGAGACAAGATACATTTTTGGCATTTCTGGCCATAGGGCAAAGAAATAAATGTTCACTTCTTTGGGAGTTTTTGAAAGTCTTTCTGGGAAATGTAGGAAATCACTCGATGTAGATAAGGCAAGTTGGACACACTAAGATCGTAAATCACAACATTTAACCCTGAACATGACAATTTGATGGTATTCAACAGTGTATCAGATTATTACCCCTGCCTCTCTAACCTCTGCTAAAGTTATAAATCTGTTTATCCCTCACTTTGTTTCTCCCATGCACACAATGTGACCAGTAAATCAAATCTGACAGGGATCTACAGACTGTCTGTCTCCCTCTGACATGTCTCACACTATACCACATGTATGATTCCCTCTATTTTCCAAGTAATGGATGGAGGCGTAGAGACGAGGCAGTAGAACCACAGTGTGATGGGGGAGTGTAGGGGGTTGTGCATACAGTGTGACTGCGGGGTGTTTTGGATTATACAGATTCAACACCCCTGCTCCACAGACAAAGGCAAATTCCTTTATAAGAGTCAATCGTTCACCAAGTTGATTCATTCTGTTTGATGTCTTGTAAAATCTGTCACATGGATGGACTGATGTTTTTCTATGAGCCCATGGGAGAGAGAGCCTTTTGAACCAGGCTCGCCCCACCAAGCCACCTCAAGCCTTGTAAACCCTGTGCCCGTCTCTCCTGGTATGATGATGTCATCGCCGGACAGCCCCGGGTGAGAGACTGGAATGTTACAGCCTGTTGATCCAGGCAAAGGACTGCAGGCCGGGTGGTGTGTGTGTGTGTGTGTGTGTGTGTGTGTCTGTCAGTGTGCAGGACGAAGACACTATGGAAGGGGAGAGAGAGGCCGTGCATGTGTTTGCGCATGTGCACGCTTATGTACGTGCGTGAGAGCGTGATGGGGGCTTTACTGCGACACTGCTGTGTGAAGACTGGCCTGTGCAGGGGCCAGCTGTGAGCGGGGGAGTGCGTGGACTGCCTGTACATTCACAGCAAACTCCCAAAGCTAAATAAGCCCACACTGCAAAAAAATATCCCTTTTAACAAGTCAATTAGTCTCATATTTAGTTTTAAAATCTTGTTTTTAAAGTGGGATGAGATAATCCCACTTGTTTTCAATGCTGTTCCACTTGTTTTAGGAATTTTTCTGGGTGTAAATATGTTGAAACAAGGCAGAGTAAGGCAGCTCAGCCCACGAGTATCAAGAAAATGACACTTGATTAAAAAAATTGTTGATTTGAGAATTGTTGAAAAAGTTGATTAGCACTGGAAACAAGTGGGAATATAAAGGATGTGATTTTAGGCAGAGGGTTATTTGGATTGTGCTGTTAACCTAATTCTCTGGGTAGACTAACTGGAGTCCGTGGTGTTTGGGGTCATAATGACAGCTGATGGTGGTTGGGCCAGAGTCATGGGATCATTCTCTAAGGAAAGCATTACACATCTAGTTCCACTTCGGGAGAACTTTGTGCCGCACTTAACCCGCATTCTGCTTTCTACACATACTGCACAAATGACAGATGCCCGATTATTTTCATTTTTTTTGACATACAGTAAGGTTATGGGATTCTGACCCTAACAAAATGCCTCACCGCTCACTCACTCTGTGCATGTCTTTCATGGGGTGGAGGTTAATTAGAGAGGGAGGTGGGGGCAGGAGTCCTGGGAGTCCCAGTGAGCGAGCGGCAAGGTTGTTTTTATAAAAAACAGAATAACAAACCTCTGCCCTTGTTGGTGGTGAGAGTGGCACTTTTGAAGTGACACATGGGGCTTTTAAATCCAGTGATTTATTGCTGGTCCCGGGGTAGGGGGGCAGGGAACGGGGACACTGTACCCACCTCAGTGTAGCAGGTGTGGGATGAAGGGTGCAACAGTGTGGTCATCACAACCAAAAATGAGGGTTGCAGAGGTTAAAGAAACCTTTTAGACAGCTTCAGATGCAACTACCTAGCCAAGTCGATCATTCATTTTGTTTCCTGATACATAATTTTATGAATTATTTTAGGAACTGTCAACTAGTAGAAACAAAACAACCATCACTCTTCAGGAAATAACCCACCAGTGAATTTGAGAATGAGATTAACAACTGGTATGCCCCTGTGGTGCTTTGGCTGAGGGTTCCCGGGTGTGTCTTATTGTAATAACTGACATTAACCAAATCACTGTTGTGCCAGTGTTCATACAAACATGAGTTATGCAGCATACCTATGGACTATTCATGGCATAGTTTCTATGTTTGCTGCTCTCCATTGGTCGTGTTTAGTTCAGCGTGACCTCGCTGGAAAGGTCAGAGAAGAAAGGTCAAGGTTCACCCTTCTGGCACTGAGGTAAAAGGTCAAAACTGTAAAAGTCTGAAAAGAAACAAGCTGATCACGCTTTGTTGAAAAGTATAAGAGTTGGTCAGTTGTGACTTACCTATTGTCCATTAGCAAAATGTACCAACAGTCAACGCTATAGATGACATCATGATGAGGTAAACGTTAGACTACTGTCAAACTGCCTCAGAATCTGGCAAGTGGGCCATCAATACTTGTCAGACCGTAGACCAGTATGCAGCATGGGAATGCTCCCTTTGCAGGTGAAACCATGTTTTTTTTTCATGAATACATTTCTGCTTCTGCTGGTGACATGATGCAGAAATGGGCGTTACACTCTGGGAACAGCTCGCAGGTACTTTTTGGGTGCTTTGCGGCAGGACTGAATTCCACAGTGCTCTAAGTGGCCTTCTATTCCTGTGGGCGACGTGACAGGGACACTTGCAGATGTTGACTTCTCTGTTTGCACTGCAAATTCCAAGGTTGCTGCATGGTGAACGGGGAAGAAGAGAGGAATGTGAAAGCCTTACAAAGTCACCAGCCATAAACCCATCTGAAAATGTAACAGGACTCAGGGAAAGCAACTCTGAAACTGTTAAAAACGGATTCTTAACACTGAGTTACCACGGCAACACGTTGACTGTCTCTGCTTTATGACTGTAAAATGTAAACTCACAGTTGTGCAAACATTTCCAAATGCATCTACAGTTGCCACGCTGCCCCGAGAACAGCCGATGAATCGCTGGGATCCTGTGCACCTCTTCCTCTCACAATACAAATGCACACACACACACACACACACACATACACACCAATTCTGAAGTCACAGAAAGTGGTCCCAAAAATGTAAAACGAGTCCAAGAGCAAGAGACAGACATTGACAAATTGCAGACTAGACACAGTTTACTTTGCAGGGTAAAAAAATCCAGCTATTAAGAACACTTTATTAGGAACAACACACACACAAACACACACACACACTCCCATGCATATACTGTGTATTCTGTCCGAATGCCATTCCGTCTGCCATCTACTTGTTCGGACAGTTAATAAGCAGTATTTATAGTACAGCCCAATGAGTGTTTTTGTTCAGCCTCTAAACGGTGCTCCAAGGGAACGCTTAGGCGAAAACACAAACACCTAGTGTAACTCTCATCAGGGGCTCTGGACGTCGCACATAATACGCATCGTAAACTTTCTCAGGACACCGAGGAGGTTTGCTGGCTGCAGGGGGAAAAACAGGCCACTCTCATGTACTGTATCCTGTATTTGTGTATTATGTGTGATTCTGTGTTTGGGTATGTGCACACACATCTGGACGTGCATGTGGGCACAATATGCATGCCTGTCAGTATCTGTGTCTTGTGTGTTTTGGATTCTGGGTCACTCGCGCTCACTGTATATGACCGAGTGGGAGGTCAGGAACCCCGTGACCGAGCCCTTCACACGGTCCCGGTGACTGAACCATGCCTGTATGTGTCATTTGCATAGAGCAGAGAGGAGCGCTGTGTGTCTGCCTGGTTCTTATTAGGGTTCACACATGCTTCTAATCCCCAGGCTGTGACCATGTGGGAGACATACTGTACAGCTTCAGCTCTCTAATGTGATAATAAGGTGCTGAAAACTCCTCTATTGCCCCTCTACCTCGGACCGGAATAAAAAGTCACAGACTATGGCACAACATCCTTCCCTCTTTTCTTGTCTCAAATTCTCTCCAGCAACACGTCCTAAATGAACACGAGACCTGAACTATTGTAGAATATCTGTCATAAGCACTTTGTTATCTCTCTCTTTTTTCTTTTGTTTTGTTTTCAATTCTGAAAGTAAATGGAACAAATTGAACCTTATTTAATTCACACTCACAGACTCACACCTGTGCATACACTGCGAAAAATCTCCATCTTTAAAGGTTATTTAGACTTATATTGAGTCTTAAAATCCTGTTTTCTTCAAACAAGTGAAAAAAAATCTGCCAGTGGGATGAGATAATCCCACTTGTTTCCGATGCAGTTTTAATTTGAAACACGGCAGAATAAGACAGATCAGTCCACTAGGATCAAAAAAGTGACACTTGATTCAAGAAAATTCTGGAAACAAGCTGATCAGCATTGGAAACAAATGGGGTTATCTCATCCCACTGGCAGATGTTTTCACTTGTTTCATGAAAAACAAGATTTTAAGACTGAATATGAGACTAAATGACTTGTTAAGATGGATTGTTTTACAGTGTGTCACAGGAAACTGGGAACCAAATCAAACCAAATCAATCAAATTTCAGGAGCAACTATTTTACGGTTTTTCTCTCTTCGTCTTTGAAGGTTTTGCTCCCTGTCACAAGAACGACTGCTGATGTGATCAAATTGATGCTGAGAGCGTGACGTTTGTTCATGTGACTGAATCTTTGCGCAGGCTCCACATTCACGTGCAGCAGGTGCAGGCCTGATGGTAGGAGGTGCTTGCGAGGCCTATTGAGGCTTCATTAATGGAACAGGAAGAGAATTGAAGCACGAGGGCAAACACACTAACTCATTACCCCCTGGCTAACGTGTACCTTTCACACCGCAACTCAAAGTGTGTGCCTGTGTGTGAGAGTGTGTGTGTGAGTAGTGACTGGGTGGTTGTCCAATGGTGGTGGCATTAACAATTACATGCTCTTCACTTAAGAGATATAAACTGGATTATATTATCACTCAGATAAAACACAACCTAACTTAAAGCTGACTGATGTGCTTTTCCATGTAACTTGATTATGCTCTCAAAAGTAAGAAAACCCTCTTGAGATCACACCGTCACAAAAGCCTGACAGTTCTCACTGACCAAAACTGGTCAGGACCAGTGAGCTGGCTCAGTTGACACTTGGCTGCTGGAGTTTGTTGTGCATCCACCCTTTCACACTGCTGTGCCACCTTGGCACCACCCGCCCGCACATACACACACATACACACACACACACACGCAATCAGCCACCCACCCCATGACCAGGACACACTGCCGTCCTCTGTGCTTTATTGAAAACCGTGAGACCAAAGACCACTGCGGTTTACACAGCGGAAAAGGAAGGAGCACAGCACGCTCACAAACACATAGAGAACAAGCAGTTGAAGACAAGATGACACACAGAGGGGTATGGGTGGTCATACTGCATGTACATACAGTTAACAGGCAGACACGTCAGAGTTACACAGGTAGGGTGGTCGCTGTTGAACGCAGGTGTCAAAACTGCCCTGGAAGAGCTCTGTCATCACAGGGCAACAAAGGAGCCTCTGACCAGATTATTTTTAGCCCAGCTGTGAGTGAACGCTCCTTCCAAGTTCTCATCAGAGAGCTTTTTCACTTGCAAATTCTCCAAACTTTTGCCCTGACAGGTGTAAAAGCAAGAATACTCTCTCAAACTTCTACATTTAGTCAAATATCACCATCTAAGAGATAAAACTATAAAAATTACTCATCATTTGTGTTACAGTGATGTAATGATAATCGAATCAAAAACTGTTGAGGAACAATGCCACCATTTATAGTTCAGTATGTGCTGAATTTAGTTTGCTGAAATTGTCAGATTCCACACATGGATATTACAAATGTGCAGGTTCAGGACCGTAATGTATGCTATTTGGTTGGTATGCAGTAAATACTGTTATGCATTCTGGATGCTATATTAATGTTTAATTATGGTATTTGTGCGTGTGTGCGTGTGTGTGTGTGTGTGTGTGTGTGTGTGTGTGTGTGTGTAACAGAGACAGACAATTCCTCCATGCAGAAGCCTTACTCAGCAGCAGTGTGTGCCAGGACAGGTGGCTTTGAACGGCCAACACTGGATCAGCACCAGCGTGTTTGGGTTCACACACAAGAACGGCGAATCACCTCACTTTTGGAGCACACAGCATCACACAATGGACAAGATCACAGAATTAATAATAATACCTTGACAGGGAAAACTCCTGTGGTGGCCAACATGAGACATAACATAACTTTTTGGGAGCATTCATTTACTCAAGGCCCTCTCTCTCTCTCTCTCTCTCTCTCTCTCTCTCTCTCTCTCTCTATCACCCCCCGCCCACCCCAGTGGCTCCGCCCTCTTGCAGATATAAACTGGGTCCATGTGGCTTGTGTCCTGTTCAGAGCACATATCCCAGGGTTCTCTCTGTCTGGTTGTCTGTCCACCATTCTGTCCGTCTGTCTGCAGTGATTATTCCCCCATAAACGGCCGCTCACAAAGGTAAGCCCTGATCCGCTCTCCTGTTCTACAGCACAGCACTGGAATAATATTATCAGTGTATCAGGAGAAAAGACTGTGTGTGTGTGGATGTGCATTAATAGTGGTTTATCTATTTATGTGGTTTGTATGACATGGATATTTGTGTTTTTTGACAACACGGAAAGCTAAACTCATTACTCCATCGTTATTTCTTTGTGTGAGTGTAAGATGCTGCGTGGGATTGTTTAATTCCCATACTTAGTTTCTCTATAGAGCAATATTAAGGCCTGTTTTCATGTAAATGTATTTTGACAGAATTTATAGAATATTTGCCAGAATATTTTGCCAGAAATGCATTGTGAAGTCACTTGAGATACATTATAAACAGACAAGCTGCTAGTCATATAACAGCTCATCTGCAATATTCAAAATATCTTGAACTTTTTGCACACCCTTTGTGGACTCAGTCATTTAGTTTTGGAGACAGGATCATTCATTTAAAAGGACTAATCCTTACTTAAAGAAATAGAACTTAAAGATGAAGGAAGATTTTTGTTGGGCTGATGAATGTTAATGGTGGAAAAAGAATTCAATCCATCATTCATACTATTTCCAGCCCAAAATGATTGGTGCTTTTTTTTTCTGAAGGACAATGTTATAAGTGAATGCTAGGGAGCAGAGATTACTGTTTAGAGCTGCTGTGGGATCCCATGCACCTGTGGCCACTGCCTGGATAGTTGGCATTATTTCAGGGCATCAGGGAACATCTCTGCAGCTGATGGATGGTATTCCTCAGACTCATGCACCTCGAGTCATGTTGGCTTCTTCCAGGAACTAGAACATGTATGTGTACATCTGTGAGAGATTGACCGTGCTGAGGGCAAATATGAATTCAAATATTTGTGTGTGTGTTGAAGCCAAACTGTCAGATCTGTGCGATGGGGGCAAGAGCAGCAGTTTGGTGAGAAGAGACTGCAGCGCAAACAGTCAGTGGGCCTGAGCAGCTCTTTCTCTGTGGGCTCATCAGCTTGTTCACGCTCTTCTTCAGTGGTCAGCTCTTTGGTTCAGTGCCTTGTCTGTCTGTGATAATTCAGGATGGAGGAACTTTTTGTGCCCTGGGTACATTCAGGGTTGAATGTTAAAACAGAAGGATGCATAGTGTTTCTTGAATGCTCAATAACTGAGCTTTATTAAAGGTGCATTATGTCAAATTGCTTGATTTAAGTAAGGGCTGTGAGCTTACACATTCATTGTTGAATCTACACGGTTCTCGTTCTATGTCCAACTGACTGATCAATTATATGATTATTCCAAGTTTTTTTTTTGTCAGCTGAGTCTAAACCATCCTCACTTAAATTGTCCCTTGGCAATTTTACATATTGCACCTTTAGTGATAAATTCATATCACTGCAAGTTTTTATGTATTTTTATGAGGCTGTAGATGATGCTTTGCAAAAAACAGACACCACTTTGTTAGACAGTTTGGATGTTTTTCTCTTGTTTTTTAGAGCTGTTGCCAACTGCGTTTCATGTTGTTTTACACATAGATGCATTTTTTAGTGACCTTCACTCTTAATTCATGTGACTATAAAGGGAAATTTTGCCGTTTGACTCATTTCAGTTAGGTAAAGTGAATTTGATTATCTGATATCAGCAAAAAACATCAACTGTTGTCGGCAGAAAGTTTTTATCTTGGATCTTAAAAACTGGTTGACCAAGTCATCATTCCTGTGTTAAGATGGAGCTTAAGATCTCTTTCTTCTCCATACTGTGTGACCATTGAAATGCAGGTTTGCTTATTAGTCTCTGATCTGATCTAGTGTGTGATCTTCAGAGAAGTCTAACCGTGTGCAAATAAAAAAAAAAATTAAATGAGGTTCTAAAGAGTTTGCAGCTGGCTTGCCTCACCCCTCTCCTCTCTTTTTTTCAAATAGGCCTTATTTTCCGCAACGCCAGTGATTATAAATTCTTCTCTACCTGTTACTGTAATGAAGTTCTGTCTCTCCCTGTACCTTTTTCCTTTTCCTTTGGGATATGATAGTGAAAACCCACGGGATTCACCTTTAAGCAGGTTAGTGTGCCAGAACACTACAGAAGATGAGAACCTCAATTATACCTTCTGCTTTTGTGCACCTCCAAGCGGCCGCAAGTTTCAAATAGTCTGCATGCATGTGTGTGTGATTGTTATTTATGTGTGTATGTGTGCATACTCCCCTGTTTACATTCTTAAGCAAACTTGAGGAAGGCACAGGACAAAAGGACAATGAAAAACAAGTATGATAGCAGGGGGAAAAAAGAAGGTCAGAATCTTTAAACAGTTTGGTCATTTAGCTGCACAGCTGTGGCAGTGTGTGTGTGTGTGTGTGTGTGTGTGTGTGTGTGTGTGTGTGCCTATGGTTTGTGCATGGGCCATGTTTGAACGAGAGCCTGGCAGCGTGACTTGAAGAGGTGTTAATTTTATGGAGTGTACTCTGTGATAAAAGCTACATTTAGGGAGCCGAGGAGCTGCAAATGTTTTTCCCTTTCATTGAGAAAACCACAACACACAGCAGAGTCACTGGTGAGAGACTGAGCCCTAGGATTTTACCGGGGCTAAGTATAAATTTGTGAATGGTTGCGGTTCAGGGAGGAAGGCGGAGCGGTTTGCTAAACATGCTCAGTGGGATTGGAACATTGAGTTTTGGTCTGGCTGCGTGTTTCCCAGACACAGCAAGAGAAAATCCACGGCAAGAGACGCTCTCATCGTGAATAACTGCACCCTGACACAGTGATTCTCATACTTTTTCGCTTGTGACCTTTTAAAACGAAGCGACGCCCACTCGCGACCCCAGCCACAGGCTGCGTATGCAGAGCTGTGATGAGTCCAACTGGAGAACTGCTCCATTTTCAGGTTATTTAATTTATTTACTTACCAAAGGAGACCCCAAATTTTAAAATTACTCAGTATTTCACACAAGAACAATCAAAAAATGGAGAAAAGATATGAAAAAATAAACCTGATACTTTTGTATAGTGTTTTCTTATGTCATAATTATCTTGCGACCCCCCCAGAATCATCTCACAGCCCTCAGTTTGAGAGCCACTGTCCCAACACATCTAATTTGACTGAATATCTGAATTTTTTACATCCTCTCTCAACACATGAATATATCACCGCCGTCTTTTCACCAGGCTTGTAGCAAGATGGCTTAACTTTCACACACTGTCTCACCCTCTGACCTCCGCCTCAGTCCGCAGGGTCAGCGAGTGACTTCAGGTCACTGAGCAAGGATGTTTCCAAAGGGAGAAAAGAGGCAGAGAGGGCAGGCAGAGCGAGGGAGGAGGAGGAGGAGGAGGAGGGAGGCAGAGGGTGAGGACGGTACAGAACAGACCAGGCTCTGTTCACACTCAGAGGGAGAGGAAGAAGAGGAGACGAGGAGGAGGAGAGAAATGTCTGTATCTGACACAAGAGGGAGAACAGACAGATGTGTCTGGAGGCTTGGTGCTGCTGTTCATGCTGCTGAGTTATTATTTCCATTTCGGTTTCATGCATGGGTGGAGAGATGAAAAAAAAAAAGCTTTTGACAGAGAATGTTTTACACTGCTCAGCTGTGTGTTTGGCTGGCCTCTTCACTCTGACTTCGCATTCCTCTGTCAGCGTGTGTGTTTATGAGTGTGTATGTGTTTCTATCCGTGTGTGTGAGTGCACAAAACATATAAATCCAAGACACCAGACACGTGTGGATCTGTATGTGATAAATCAGACACTTTCCATCATTTGGTGTATCTCTTCTCATTTTTCTACCCTAAATTGCTGGGTGATGATCTGTACAATGTATATTACATCAGAGGACAAAGGCGTTGATAACACTGACATGATTTACATTGTAAGGCTTCTCAGCATGATCAGCCTACTGTGAAGACTTTCTTTCTTGGCATTAATTCTCTCAGACACACAGTAATGATCTTACTGCAAAGCTGAAATGAGAGTAAGTCTGTCCTCCTTCTTTCAAAAATAACAATATCTCACCTTATCTTACAGATGTAGCTAAGAAATGAAACCGTTCCACTCTTCCACTCTCCTCATCCAACTTTGACTCCTGAGGTTTATGTTGTGCTTACAGTGTAAAATTATATATATATATATATGCTAGCATTCCAAGAGTTCCAGGTTTTCTGCTCTTGTCGCTCTTGTTGGCTAAAAGAGGAGCTAGAGAAGATGTGGGGAGTAAAAGGTAATCGGGGCACTGGGGGCAGTGACCCACAAACTGGGAGAGTGGCTCCAGCAGATTCCAGGTACAACAACTGGGGTCTCTGTCCAGAAGAGTGCAGTCCTAGGAACAGCTAAGATGCTGCGCAGAACTCCTAGGCCTATATATAATCACATTAAGATAGTCTTAAATCTTCTTGAGTCTTAATTCTCTTAAAACAATTGAATTTAGACTTCTGTTTGTCTCCAGTGCAAATCAACTTTCTTGAATCAAGGGAAATTTTTCTTTCTACCAGTTAAGTTCTCTTTCTTTTTCAGCCTTTAAATCAAGAAAATTCCTAGATATAAATATATTCCTATAAAACTCCTACATAATATAATATAGCTAACAGATATAGATAGGAATTCCTATATGTTAATTAAACATACTTTATGTGTGGGTAAGTGTTGGTCTTTGCAGACACTAAATCGTCCTTTGACTGCATTGAAAGTAAGTGTAAATACTGCACACCACTTTGTCAGTTCGAGAAAGATTTTGCCACTGAAAATGAAACTGAACTCCTCGTTATTGGAGGCAAGCATTTTCAAATTATCAAGCTCTAAAAGCTATGTAAGATAACAGTGTTAAAGTTGTGGCTGCCTAATTATTTTTTACCTTCCAACAAGCAATGACAAATCAGGAGAAGTGATGAGACAACTGGAGTCAATTTGAATGCAGTTTTAATATCCATCTGCTCTGCACACACTTGATCAGTGCTGTGCTAGCTGCTGTGGTTTTAATGAGACTCTGGAGATCACAGCTGGTAAAAACTATAACAGCTCCTCACTCTCTGCTGGGTGAAGCTTGACTCAGCAAAAAACAACAGACATACGATATGCAGGAGTGTCATACATCACACACCTGAAAGACAATTTACTGTGCTTTGTTTAAGCAGAATGTCAGAGTTGGACATATGGAAGTAGTCGGGGGGGAGGGGGGACACAGACACGCACATTCAATGCAGACGATTTTGTGAGGGTTTGCTTATTTTCGAAACTGTCTAGGCCAGTCAGAGCATGCTAAGAGCTCAGCGGTGTGTGACCAGCCACACATGATTCTGGCAGCAGATGTTAGGGAAGGGTCCCGTCCATAAACATCTGTGCACCCCACCTCCCCCTAGCCCCTCTCCGCTGCAGTTGTCAGATGGTTAATGTAGCGTGGTGGGTCAGTGGTTTGAGTGACAGGACGGTGACGGGATATGGAGAGTGTGAAACAGAAGAATTGAATGTTCTCAGCATGTGCACATATGTCTGTGTGCTCGTGTATGTGTGTGTGTCTTTCTCCCAACTCACTGTAGTGTAAAAGACGTGATGAGCAGGCCAGTATGGAAAGTGTAGAAAGTGAAGTGAGTGGCATGTTAGTGGCATCTAAATGGCATGATGTACACTGCAAAAAAAATCCCCATATTAAGAAGTTAATGAGTCTCAGTTGAGTCTTCAAATCTTGTTTTTCTTAGAAACAAATGAAAAAAGGTGGATGAGATGATCCCACTTGTTTCCAATGCTATATGAACTTGTTCCAGAATTTTCTAAGAGTTTAACACTGAATATGAGACTAAATGATTTGTTAAGATGGAAGTTTTTTTTTGTGCAGTGTAAATGTATCATTTTTATTCCCGTTTAGTTGCTGTAACAGATGTCTGCTTGTCAGACAGTGGTAATGGAAAGCCATGTTGTTTTGCACCAGTGTGTGAATTATCAAACTGTAACTCAAAAGTGCGTGAGAAACAGCTCACATCACTGCTCATTCCAACATGACTGCACAACTGTAGCCCTGTAGCATTTATATGACTATATATGGCCTAATTCAGGGGCAGTTTGTCTGGGTATTTCAGTTTTTCTGCCTTGAGTAGTACTTGAGGGAGGACTATATACTATTTAATTATATTTCTATGACTTTATACCTGTGTGCATGCACAGAAATATAGAATGGGGCATATGAGTACTTGAAGACAAAGGAATTGACTTTATTAAATACTTTAATGTTAATTTGTTATAATTGCAGCCTTCATTCTTGTACTTTTCTCCAATAACAGGCTACAATGTGGAAATTGCTGGCTAATGTTTATGTCAGAGCTTGTAATTGCCCTTAATGCAGGAATAAGTCACAAGAGAGACAACACCTATGTAGAATAAAATGAATAAAGTGTTGGAGAAAAATACGCTGGGTAAGAACATAGTGTTGACATGCCTCTGCTGTCACCATGACAACATTACGGTGTTGTTGTCGGACACTGAACAGAAGCATGTTGTATGGTGCCTCTGATCTGCAGCCACGTGTTCTGTCAAGATATTTCCTTTCCCTCACAAACACCTCCACACAAGTCTCACACACACACACACATGCATGCACACACAAGCACACGTGTGTATGCATACATCACCCGCACTCAGCTACTCTGAGCTCTGTTTTTGTTGGGACATTTGAGTGCTACAAGATGATAAAAGTGTACACATAAACACATGGGTATTTCTATAATTGTGGTGGATTTCACATCTATAAATCTGGGGTATATCCTGCAATCATTTTTAATAAAATAAATGTAATATTTTTTGGTTTTTATACATGATCATGTTTGAGCAAATACCATCATTATATTATTAGTAGCAAAAATCATTTAGTGACAAAAATAAACTGGATATTACTAAGAACCTTGATTGCTTCCTGTCACAATAAAAAAAAAAAAAAAAAAAAAGAAAAAAAAGCTTTTTTTTTCCTCCATCATTTTATGTATGTCCGTGAAATTATCATCTACTAAGCTACTCATTGAAAAGCCTCGCAAAAGTGTGTCACCTGCACTACATATGTCCTTAGAAGGAAAACACTATGAGAACTATAAGGTGTGTTTTAGTAGAATTTGTTAGTAGAAGTAGTGTTTGAGTCAAGAGTGGATTCATTGAAGGCCATTATTAAATGGCATTTCAATATTTTTTTAATCAATTTCTGTTGTTTATGGAATCCCTTTGTGAAAAAAACCATATGATATTTCATTCTAGGCCTCCATGGGTCCAGCCCCAAAACAGCAGAGAAGTCAGCGATGATAACTGTAACAACAAATAAATTAGTAACTATTTCCATTTTCAGATAAATATCCAAAATTATTTTAGAATGAGCCTCATAAATACATTTCATGGATGCTTTGGTTGAATATGTTTTTGACATATATTTTTTTGTTTTTGCAATGAAAATACCCCACAATTAAAGAATTAGCTGAGCTTATAGACATTTATACTCACACTTACATTTGTGCATAATTGTATTTTCATAATTTTGTAAATAAAATATGATTTCATAGATAAAATTGATCTTTTGCATTCAAAATTATTTACCTATATTCTTCACTCTGTATCCATAATAGGCCCTCTGTTATTGTATAGAAGGAAGAGAGGAGTGACTGTGTATGGCATGCCATTAGATGGTGGGTGAAAGTTTGCACCTACTCCACAAAACCTCAAAACACTTTCAGGCTCTTAAAAAGCTTTTGTTGGATGTGTTTACTCTATGAGATGCTATTTGGTGGCAAAAGTATGTCTGAATGTTGCACAAACCCTGCCAAATGTCTCAGGACCCAGGCACCTCTCTGTCTCCTGAACTGCTCTGCCTCTCTCCTCTGAGTCTCTTTCACTTTTTTGGAAAGAAACATTAGTATTTGTTTATTACAATTTGTTTGATACAGAAAGCTCAGTTTAGAGTGATGACCCTCTGATAATCAATGTGCCTCACTTCCATCTTCTATCATTGCAGTGTCCTTCTTTTGCAAAATTCTGTCAGTTTTTTTCCCCCACATATTTTTGGTGAATTCAAAAAGAGTCACTTTCCCTTTTATCAGTGCAGTATACATCCTTCTCTTTCTTTTACTCTTGACAGCCTCTGTGTATCCTCCACGGTGTTTCAGTGAGCATCCTGTGAATCTTAACAGGGTCTCACACACGGAGAGGTAAAAGCCTTGATGCTCAGGGTAGGTGTGTCACAGCTTACAGTCAGAGATAAAAAGCAACCACAGCTTTATACTTTCATTCTCATCGCCTCAGTCTTTCGTCTGTAGACCACACAGGGATGTTGGGAGCAGAACGCAGCTACAGACTACAGGGCAGGAACAGGTTCAGACTCTGGTTTTGAAAACTCGCCGACACTCCTCTGGAATCTCTGGGATGTCTGGCTTCTGTCACAGGACGGGCCACCATCAAAGGCCAGCTCTCACGGAGGGAGAGAGTGGCACAACTGTGTTAAAATCACCAGTAGACTGAGAAAAGGTCAGAGGGCAACAAAGGACCATAGAGCTCACGATGGAGCGGATGCAGAAGATGTGGGTTGGAATTACAGATTAAGCACAAACTTTATATGAGTTCGCTGTACTGAAATTGGGACTGAAAACTAGGAATGGGACTGTGGTTTGTTCCAGATTGATGCAGTAACTGGGGACAGACATTGAGATTGAAATGGATGTTGTAAAGAAGGACCATATTATAGAACTAGACCTCAGTATTGCAGCTTAAAAAGAAAAAGGCCCTCATTTTGTTACTGGCCGTTTGGAGGAGAGCGGTTAGGGGTTAGATAATTGGTGTAAGACTAGGAGGCATCTGGACCGCTCAGCTGGACCGCAACTCTGTTTGCTCAAAACTGTGTTTGTTGGAGCAGACTTCTGTGTCCTGGTTAAAAGGAAGAAAAAGACATTAGGCAGCCAGACGCACGTATGAGACGCATGAGTGGATTCTTCGACAGCAGCGGCACGGCGTTCTGCGGTTTAGTGAAGGGCTGCAAGTTTCTGACAGGCACCTGCACTGCATCTACTTCAAAGTGCCTCCCCTGTCTCGTCTGCTTTTCTTCCCAAGATGATTCCTGGCTCAACTGACTTCTTATTCCATTCATGAGGATTCTTGTTGACTTGTGAGTCTCTTGGTTGGTTGCATATCACCATTACTGAAAAGAAATTAACGCAGTATTTTGATGAATTTATCTATCCTATTATTTGTCAGCGCCTGTCATTCCTGTAAGAAAAAGGAGCTATACAATAAATTCATTGAGCTTATTTTGATTAAAATATATTAAGTTGGATGAGAATCTGCTTTTAGCTCTGGCCTAATTCAGAGGCAGTTTGTCTGGGTATTTCAGTTTTTCTGCCTTGAGCAGTACTTGAGGGAGGACAAGAATCGTCTCATTAATACCAGAGTGAGTTAGCTAGAAGGCGACAGAAATACTTCACACACTTGTAAAATATGTCTTGAGTGACAAGCAATGGATGCATGTTCATACAAGCGCTCTTATTCTCTTGTCACACACACTGTTCATACAAGCTGTAAATGCCAGTCATGCTCATGTTTTCAGCATGTACATAAAAGTTACGACTATGTCAGAATGTGCTGTGCGCTGGAATAATGTGCACATCACTATCATGCAGCTGCTGGACAGCACAGACAGGTTTCACTGCTGCAGAGAGGCAAAGTAATCGTTTGCAATTCAGTAACTGTGATAGTAATATTTCAGTATCTTTAAGCCAGATGCCCCAAAAGCGTCACGGCACAAAAATATCTTTGTCCATTAGTCTAAAATGCAAAAAACAAAAAGAAAAAAGAAATAGTCTAAAATGGATCAAAGACAAATGCTACATTGCTTTTGGTGGCCCAGTCTTTGTTGAGATGTTTCATTAAAACTAGTAGTATAATCTCAATTTTTATAGAAAAGTTGTATCTGCTGACAGTTGCCAATCAGCTGTCAGGGTCAACTTCACCCCAGAAATGTAAGATGGGAGCATTTAAGATGGCTCCCTCTTGTGGCCAACAGTAGTCTGTGCAGGAGTTTGATACAGCCCAGCAGGACTCTCCCATTCTCACTTATGTCAGTTTGAGAAATGTGTTATTCTGGTATTTCCCTACTCATCTGATATTACGGATCTGCTGTCTGAACTGCTGGGATGTTATTCCATTAATCTAGAGAGAGAGCTTTTGTAATCTGATTCTGGATGTTGTTTTGTACTTATCTTTGAAGAATATACACGATTTTAGTAGTCTGAGGATATTTGAGGAAGTGTTTAAGAGGAATTCATACTCCAGTCCATATGATATTCAGTTTTCCAATATAAATTTAACCTGAATATGAGTCACTGGCTATAAGAATAAAGAGTCAAGGAAAATATGCATAGTTCAGTCCAAAATTTCATGTCATTATTTGAAGTATTTTTCAAACCTGCCTTTTTCAACATTGAATAACATACTGTGGACATGAACAATTTTAAGCTTTGATAAGAAACACAACTTAAGCCTTTTCCTGCACAGAGGCTCTAAAACATAAGTAATATCACTAATGAGCTATAATATATTCTGTGTTCAGATTCAAAAAATAAATAAATAAATATTTGTTTAATGTCAACAGCTCAGAAAAAAATATGTAGTATTTGCAAATACTACCAGTGTGTGCTAATATTTATGGTATGATCTTGCCTTACAATGCAGGGCCAATTTCCCTCTTTCATTTGTCAATGGGATATATGCCACCCCATTTCCTGCATCACTGGTTTTCTCATCCCAAAGCTGAGCAGAGTTATGAAGCAATATGGGAGCCAAACTCCTCCAGTTTGCCAATATTACATAGGTTAAAAAACACTACCTTCATTTTATCACTCTGGCAACAGTGATATTGTACACTCTGGGAGGAACAAATACTGATTGAGGTGTCAGAATGGCATGCATCATGCAGTTCCAAAATATGTCCAGCAGATGGTGACAGACTGTGCTTATTGTTTGTTTTGAGCTAACAGCCTCCTGTTGTTGGCACTGTGCAAATGTGCTTGTAAAATACACTTCAAGAAATGGTAGACTGTTCATACAATGAATTTCTATCTACTCACCAATTTACAGGCTCTAAATAAAGAGCTACAGCTCTAGACTGAGTTATTTATTGTTATTTCTACCCTTCCTACAGGCCATGGTCATGTCTCCCCTCCCTGCTCCCCTCTTCCTGACGCTACTACAGCTTGTAGTTCTTCCTCATGTTCATGGCGGGGCTTACTATGGGCACAAGCAGCACCCTCAGCATCATCAGCCTATGCAGCACCTCCAACACATGGGCATGGGCAAAGAAGGCTTCCCTCAGCAACAATATGGCAAAGAGATGCCCTATATGCAGTACCCCCACTATAGGAAGGAGCTTCCTCAGATGCCTATGCACATGGGAAAGGAGAATGCTCGTAAAGGCGGTGGCTATAATGGTGGACAGGACAAAGGTAAGAATATCAACCTTGTCAAAACACATTCACCAACGATCACTGCATATATTAAATCAACTCAACTTTTTGTTCAAGATTTTGAATAAAAGTGTGTTTGATTGGCTATACTGCTTTTCACCAAGCCCATACCTTACTGCACATCTTCCCTTTAAGTATCTTGCTGTCAGGAAAACCAAGCAAAAACTGGGTAATTAGCCAGTGACATGGATTTATAAGAAAAAAAAAGTATCAGTTTATGGGCCAGTTCACCAAATGACATTTACATTCAGTTAAAAAATGCAACATGATCTGCAAAAAGTGGGATGCCAACATAAATAGTTTCTGCACAAGCAAATTGCTTTTTTCTTTTTTTTTCTTTGAAGCATCTTATTTGTGGGCTCTTGGAAGAACATTTTACAGAGATGAACAGGAACCAGGAACTGCTTTGACATGGAACAAAAATAAAATAGTTATTGCTAGAACTACAGTAATTCTTTCCTCATAACCAGTCAAATGCTTTGTCGCTGAAACTTCTGGACCTCACATCATTCATCATTCTGCAATAAATGGTTCTTTCTACCTCATATCCCACACTGGTTATTTAAATAAAACTGCAACTGAATGGGTTTTCATGTATCCAACTGGAACTACAAGGTTAGAATTACAATGAAACACAAATGAAAACACATGAGAAAAACAAGGTGAAGTGTTTCATTGTACATTATTATAGATGGTGGCTGATATAGTGCATCACATATGTGTGATGATGTGGACTATTCATTTCCCACAAACTGTTTCCTGCCTAACTTGTCTCACAGAAAATGTTATCTTGAGAAGATGTGCCTAACATTGTGTGCATCCAGTGTGTATATATTTTTGTGAATAACTGTTTTGTTTTGTTTTTTAAATCAACTGAATACATCAAAACACGTGTATTTTCACCCCCCTTTCCTGGGCAGGAAGGGTGGAAAGTTTCGCTTATATATTCTCTATCTCAGCATTTCTTTTTGAATATTTATCCCATTCTTCACAGGTCAGACTATCCCTAGTGGTGCTGAGGGAATTCCCCAAGGGGAGCCAGGCCCAGCTGGGCCATCTGGACCCGCAGGGCCTCCAGGTCCTCCAGGCCCTCCAGGGAATGGACAACCAGGACCTGCTGGACGACCAGGCCCTCCAGGTCCACCAGGATTCCCTGGTGTGGGCAAACCAGGTTTGCCAGGATTGCCAGGCAAACCAGGAGGAAACGGGGAGCCAGGGCCACAAGGAGAAATGGGCCCAAGTGGTGGAGAGGGGCCAGTGGGACAGCCAGGGCCTCAGGGTCCCCCAGGGCCCCCTGGGCTGCCAGGAATAGGTAAACCAGGGGGACAAGGACTGCCAGGCCAACCAGGACTCAGAGGCGAGCCAGGGCATAAAGGTCTTCCAGGGTTACCAGGGTTACCAGGACCCAAAGGAGACAAAGGGATGGGACAACCAGGGCAGCCTGGTCACAAAGGGCTCCCAGGCCCCCCAGGACCTCCTGGACCAGGAGGGTTGCCTGGAATTGGAAAACCTGGACTGAATGGGATGCCAGGGCCACAAGGACCACCAGGGAAGCCCGGTCCCCCTGGAGAGCAAGGACCAGCTGGGCCACCTGGTGAAGGAGGAGAACCTGGCCCACCAGGTCTGCCTGGCCAGGGAAAACCAGGTCAAAATGGCTTGCCAGGACAGCCAGGTATGCCAGGTGGGAAAGGTCATCCAGGACCCCCAGGTTTGCCAGGGAAACCAGGACTGCCTGGATTTGGTAAACCAGGATTCCCAGGACCAAAAGGTGATAAGGGTATGGGTGGTCCACCTGGACCTCCAGGACCTAAAGGAGATAAAGGCCATGGAGGATTGCCTGGAATGCTTGGACCCCCGGGACCAAATGGCCCACCAGGTCCCACAGGCCCTATGGGACCTCCTGGAGGTGTTGGTGCTCCTGGTCCAAAAGGGGTAAGTGGTGAGGGAGGGCCTAAGGGGCTTGATGGAGCCAAGGGTGAGCCTGGTCCTTCTGGGCTTCCTGGTAAGGATGGTCTGCCTGGAGAAACTGGAGAACCAGGGCCAAGGGGTCCACCAGGACCTGGTGGTGCTAAAGGAGAGGATGGGCACAAAGGTCTGCCAGGTCCCCCTGGTCCTCCAGGACTTCCTGGGCCAAAGGGACTAGGTGGATTACCTGGTGAAGTGGGGCCTCAAGGTCCTAAAGGAATTCCAGGTCTGGATGGTTCAGCAGGACCAGTTGGGCCTCCTGGTCCTCCTGGGCCAAAAGGAGACAGTGGCACACCTGGTCTGCCAGGTGTTGCAGGTGAGGGAATTTCAGGTCTTCCAGGCCCAATAGGACCACCAGGGAAAGAAGGCCTACCTGGACCACCGGGACGACCAGGTCAGCCTGGCCCCCCTGGACCTCCAGGCCCACCTGGAGCACCCGCTCTGCCACCCGACATGGCTGGAGTCCTCCCAGAGATGGGTCCTGGACTGGATGGTGTTAAGGCTGGTGGTTATGGCAAAAAGGGAAAGTATGGAGGTAATGGGGCAGAGGTAATGGGTGCCAGTGGGTTGGAAATGCCAGCATTCACGGCTTTAGTGACAACTCCCTTTCCACCCGTGGGCTCTCCAGTGGTTTTTGACAAGCTTCTGTACAATGGTCGCCAAAACTACAACCCCCAGACAGGTGTGTTCACCTGTGACATGCCTGGCATTTACTACTTCGCCTACCACATTCACTGCAAAGGAGCCAATGTATGGGTGGCTTTGATGAGGAACAATGAGCCAGTAATGTACACATATGACGAATACAAGAAGGGTTCCCTAGATCAAGCATCAGGGAGTGCAGTATTACCTCTACAGCCTGGGGATACAGTGTATATCCAGCTGCCCTCAGATCAGGCCGCAGGACTTTATGCTGGCCAGTATGTCCACTCTTCCTTTTCTGGGTACTTGTTGTATCCCATGTAAAAAGGCAAACTGCAGGGAGAGACAGGTTTTGGTGAAAATAAGTGCGTTCATATTGACATGTAAGGTAAACCATGATTATAAAATACTCTGGAGTGACCTGTCTTTTTCAGCATAACATCAACAATGTATTGATCTGGTCAACAGAGATGGGCGCACAAGTTGGACTGTCCCAAGGAAAATCTGAAGTATGAGTGTGTCTGTATACAGCAGCTTCTATAGCCATGTATCTGGGAATATAAGGATTTCTATATTTACAGCTCTGAAGATATAATAGAATGTATAAAACTTGACATTCGAAGAAGACATTTCTTACATTTTTCATTTAGCAAAAAAATGACTCATAAGAGTTTGATTTGTAATTAGGTACAAGTGTAAAGTCTATGCAAGGGAAGATAAAATGTGCAGTATCATTCCAGTAATACTGTTGACACAGTTTTCAAGTTTTATTTCTGCCCATATATTATGTTCTTATCAAAACTGGCAGCTGCCCATGTGGCAAAGAATGTGAAATAGAAAACTTAAAGATATATTTCATTTGGTAGGACATTTATATTTTTAGCATGCAAACTGTACCTTGATATAAATACATTTTGTCTCTCTTATGATAACTGCAAACAGGTAAAAGTAGCTCTTGAAAATTATAACATGGACCACTGAAAAATAGTTTGCATTGCTGTAGTTTGTACATGGTTTAGAGGTATAAGATGATTTCTGGCTGTCGAGCTTGCAGATGTCTGAGTTTGGGATTAATAAGGGATTAATAAATTTTAGATTAATACTCTAAGTCAGGTGGATGATTTTGGTATATATTTTTAGTGGATTGATCCCATTTCCCCATTGGGTGGTCAGCAAGAAATTAAAGAGGAATTTAAAAGGTGCCAGCTATGTGTTAATGTTGCCATTACACAAGCATTGTTTATTTCCATATCAACCGCTGACGTGCATTCAGAATGCACCATGCTTATTGTAAGAAATGCAATAAATGCAAAAAAAATTATATCTAAGTTTGTTGCTAAGAGAATGATGATCCTGTGTGTGGGGCTGGAGCTTGTATTCTTTTGGCTTGCTAAAGACGTGAGCCCCTCAAGGTGACACAGTGAAGTGAAATCCAGTGAAGGAGCAACTTAAATGGCTACATACAAGTGAATACATTTACAAAAAAAAAATGAAAGCAAGTACTTGAAGGTGCTAGGTAAACCAAAGGCAACTGAATTGGTGGTTGAATGTTAATGGACTCAGGAGATTGTGCATATAAAAAAGTTTTATGTGCTTTCAAAAGGGAAATACTGCTTTAAAACTGAAAAATTAAAAATTAGATTATTGAAATTAAATAATCACATGCATGGGAATATTACCTGAGCAGTTGTGTTGTTGATTAACAATTGTTCCTATGAGTGAGATTCAAAGTGTAAGAATGTGTCCTCTAAATTTTATGTTTTAGTAGTTGCATATTGGTGCCAGCAATGGGCAAATGTATGATTTCATGGGTTCAGTTGTGCATATGCTTTCATACCTTTTGGTATGAAAGCATGGAACTCAAGCAAACACACCCAAAAATATGAAAACTACTACAGTCATTAATAAAGTTTCTTGCTGTATCTGTCTCTCACCACTCAAGGAGCCCATGAACCTGTAGAGTCTACTGTTGTCAGTACAATTTATTACACATTGTACAATCAATCAGCAGCATCCCAAACGGTTATTTTCACTGCTGCTTGAAGAAAAGTCAAACAGATCTCTCTGAAATTTTTAATAAACTATAATCTAATAACAGTATTTGAATAGTTTCATTTCAAAACACTCTTCATTCATTCCGGAAATAAACTGTTACCTAACATTTAAACAACAGCAACAACAACAACAATTATATATTGTTGTTGTTATTAAAAGCAACAGCCTTCATATATCTTATGACATCATTCATAACACATTTTGAGTTTTAAATCTATTCTAGTAATCATTTCGTATGGAATAAAACTTTTCATTTACCTTGATGGCTCTAGAGTCCCACCGGTTTGATTTGTTCAGAGCTGAGATAATAAGTATGAGTTCCATAACATAAATTTAGTTTACTCAATGTGCTTAATTTAGCATGTCTTGCTGCCAACTTTTCAGACACTTAATTCAAGCACAACTCAAGTATCACAAATATAAAAAATATCTATTCATCTCAAGATAAGTAGGGGGATAAAAATGTATTTCCCATAGAATGAAGCCCACATAATAGATTCAAATTGAATATTGGTAACAACAATTCTCGACAATATTTGTGTCGATTATTTATTATTTTGACTGATGATCACCCACATCTTATAGTGAACTTCAGTATGAAACCTTTTACAGGAAAATAAGTATATTTTCCCCTTTTAACCACGGTGCTAAATGTTCAGTGTAACCAAAGAAACTAAATTTTGATGTTTTTAATTTGTTATTATTGTCTGTGTTGTTTTTTCTAAATAAAAATGATTTAATAAAAAATATTGTTGCTGACTTCTTTATTTCCAGCCTTAAACAAGCAAATTAGCTCTCTGCTATAAATGTCTGGTCACATTCACTGTATACTACAATTTAAAAGCGTTCCTCCATCAGTTGGCATGCAGGCCTAATCCAAGTATCTTGCAACCAAGTAATAGCTTATTTCAGTATTCCAATAGTGAAAATGAACTTGTAATGCACAGTAATTTTGTTAATACTGCTCAAGGTGAAGATATCTTAGTTGTAGCAATGATCATATTGCACACCCCT
>OMKZ01014905.1:0-15501 GCA_900302535.1 Neoniphon sammara | reverse complement strand
TAGAGATACTGTGTTATAAAAAAAACAGCTTTTCACTAAACTCAAAGGTAGCACAGTGGAAACAGCTGGTAATGATATTAACAAAACCCTCTCATGCAAACATCTGGTCCTTTCAGATTTGGGTTGTTTGTAACTGTAAGTAGTAAACTCCATCTAACACTAAATATCTGCACGATATACATTACATATATGTGTGTGTGTGTGTGTGTGTGTGTGTGTGTGTGTGTGTGTGTGTGTGTGTGTGTGTGTCAAATTTCATATTTGGTCAGGCAGGATCAGAGTCCTTTATTATACCTCTAATTTTATTTAAATGCTTTTGCCAAGGGTAGTCATCCCGCCCCATTTAAAAATGTTAGCTGTGTGACTGTTTGGGTGACAAGTACCATAAAATATGTAACAGGGTAACACCCATTTGCAGGGTCATTCAACTATGGCAATGTTTTCATCTGTTTTGTTTGGTGGTATACCTCACACCATGACTGTCATATCCCAAGTTTGATATTGACAGGCCGAGAGAGGGCAATAAATGTGTTTCAGAAATGAGGAAGGCTATCATGGCCACTTGTCAGGTTTCAGGACTTAAAGGAGAAATATAGTCTTTTTAATGCTCTTGCCTTCTATCATAAAGGAACATGGTCGATCAGGCAAGAACTTGTTCCTCCACCGACTCAGCTGCACATGCTGCACTATAAAATAGGACAAAGACAACAGGGTTTAGTGTTAATTACCAAAATGAGGTATGGGGATGACCAAGGCTACATGCAAAGATTCCGGGGGGTTCCCCATCAAAATTAGGAACAGTTCAATTTTAACAGCTATTTCCAACTTATTACCAACTATTTCACCCAGTGCTATAAGACAATATATGAGGCGACTATTTGTTAATTTCCGCACTGTTAGCTACAGACAGTTGTGTATTACAGTATTAAATCATTCCTACCTGCAAACATTCTCTGAAATGTTTCTTGGGACGAAATGTTGATTTGAAAGGTTTGGGATCCTCATATCACCCATACCGAGGGTGCTGCGAGGAGAGATGCTGATGCTGCGGGGGGAGGTGTGTGGTTTTAAGACTAGGGTCGTACGCATGCGCAGATTTTTTTCTGACATTCATTCATCTCATCTAATTGTTTGCGCGGATTAAACACGGAGCTCGACCAGATTCAAATACGAAACGGTAAGAATTGTGAGCGGCTGAACTATCCATGGTGTTATGTTACAGTGCCATCACTAGATAGGATGCTAACGCTAAGGAAATCAATGTAGCTAGCTGCTTGTGTTAAAGACAGGTTAGTCAACAGCATCAGCTAACGCGTTAGCTTGCTGCCAAGCCAGTGCATTTACATTTTTCATTTCAAATGATTTGGCCACTGATTTAATGTATCATATCTTATGTTAATCACTGTCTCAGAAATGTACTCTCTCTCTCTCTCTCCATAATATTATGGGAATGAGTATTATATTATTGGTCCGTGTTTTTTCCTGCTCTGACATCAGTAGACACCATGAACCGATCTGCTCTGTTGTGGTTGCTGGAATGGGGTTGTGTTTGTGTTAACAGGTTGCTTTCAAAATGACATCTCGAGGAGGCCCCAGAGCTGCTGGTACTGATGGAAGTGATATTAAACACAAAGAGAAGGTGGTTCCACATTACCACATGAGGCAAGTAGCCTGTGTCTGTTTCTCCTTTTTGAGTTTTGATTAGTCATAAAATATAAGATTCAAGTATGATTTGTGATTTTTTTTATATCAGCTAGTATCAACACAGTATAAGTATCTAATGTCTCTTTGCAGTGCCTCTCTGAAGTCAGAGATTCGGAAGTTAAACTTTGTCCACCTTCTGATCTGGCTCCTGGTGGCAGCCCAGGTGACAGTCAGCCACTTCAACCTGGTGTCGCATGACACAGTATCTATGCCATACCAGTGGGAGTACCCCTACCTGCTCAGCCTCCTCCCCCTGTTTGTCAGCAGTCTATCACTTCCAAAGAACAACATCAGTTACCTGGTCATATCCATGATCAGCTCAGGGATATTCTCGGTGGCACCTCTCATCTATGGCGGGATGGAGATGTTCCCTGTAGCCCAGCTGCTGTACCGCCATGGCAAGGCCTACCGCTTCATTTTTGGCTTTTCTGCTGTGACTGTTATGTATCTTGTGATGGTAATAGCTGTTCAGGTGCATGCCTGGCAGATATACTACAGCAAAAAGCTGTTAGACTCATGGTTCAATGCCACTCAGGAAAAGAAGAAGAAATAATGGAATGAAGAATGTTGTGACTGGACAAAACTGTGTTTTTATGTTAATTTGTATGTTGGTTATAAGTCTTACATGTGTTATTTATTCAGCCATCATTCGTTATGCATCATACCTTATCAAGCCAGGGTGATCTTACAAGCAGCTGTCAAATATCACTATAAAATGTTGCAATGATTTGAACAGAGGGAGTGAAGCAAGTTCACACATAATCAAAAACAACACTTAAGGCACAAGCTATGTTCCAGCATATACACTGTGCTTAACAATAGCTATATAATAAAGAAATTAGGTTTGCCTTGTGTGCTGATGTTTCCCCTGTCCTTAAGCCTACCTCTCACTGTATCTCATTTAGTAAAAATGAAGGTAAGCATATAACGCCTCTACTGTTGTGTTTCTGTTTCTATCTGGTCTTCTCATGCAGCTTCAAAAAGCCTAGTTAGAAGATATCACTGATCACTGTAAAATGTGGACTGCAAGACAAAATAAACATACATTATTTGTTCTCCCACTTATTCGGAGATTATGTTTAATGATTTTAAATGAAGATGGGCGCATCACAACGCACCATTGGCCATTCGTGCAAATAGGTTTGCGCCTGCGCACGATGAATGCCACGTACTGGTTGACGTTGACAGTCAAGACACTTCCTGATGCTGGCAATCAGGTCTAGCTAGCTGGCTAACAAGATTTAATTTTCACGGTGCTGGGAAAACCTGTGAAATACAGGGTGGTCAAGTCGTTTGATTCAGGTGAGAAGACTTTCTGCAGTTTGGAACCTCACCGAAGTATAACGTTAGTTTGTTTTTAACCACACACCAGTCTCTGTGGTGTCATTACTGTTATGTAGCTAGCTAATTATTAGCTAGCGTTAGCTAGCTAACATTATGTTAGCTACGCAGATAGCTAACGCTAACTCACCCAAACAGGTGTCGGGAATGAATCGTGGGAAGTAAAAAGATGTATTGCTCTTAGACTGACATTTTAAGGAAGATAATTTAAACAATACTAAATTCGTAAGGTTATAGCTTACCTACTCTCTCAGTACCTACCAAAGATGCTACACAATAAGTCGCTTTTGCCGGGGCCGGTGGCTAAAAAGTGAAACTGTAGCCAATTATTGTGTGGGAACTTACGGTTGACAGTACAACATTATTGGTGTTTATTTGGCATAAATAGTTATTTGTGTTAGTGCTAACACAGGAGAGTGGTAAAACGCCCTGACGTTAGCTAACGTTAGCGATCGCTTGGGTACTGTATGGCAATTCATGCGCCATTGACAGATGACTCTGCATTTAAGCGTCAGTTAGGATTCTTTTTGTGTGATCTGCCAGCTTTTGGTTCTGGTTTAAGTGTTTAGATTGGGGACCTATAGTCACCAGTTTGTCTTGTTTAGCTGTTTTGCTAAACGTTAGCTTAGCTAAAGACAGACAATCCCTAGCATCCAGCCAATTAATCATCTGTCAAAATGATAACGTTGCAGCTTGCATTGAATTAAATTCTGAGCTTTTTATTGTCCAAGTAAGCACGTCACATGATGTAGTCCACCCAATCCGTGACTGGACAAAATCTGGGAGAGACCAGTTGTCTCACCACAGACTGTTAAGGCTAGGTGCAGATTTCAGACTGCACACAAACTAACCTACATCTTGTAGTTTGGCCCGTTTTGACGGTACTATACGAATCTTGTAACTATTTCCCCTTCACCGATTACATCTTATTGCTTCCAAAGGTACATTTAAAGCATTTGCAAGCTTTTATTCTCTTATCAAATGGCTTGATGCATTGGGTCAAAGTCTACAAGGAGATATGTACTGCAAGAGAATAGGCAACCACTTCATCAGGTGATGTTTGAACCGTAGACTTTGGAAGCAGAATGGAATTATGTAGTACTGCGATTTCCAACTTTTCCTTACTGTGAATCAACTTTGATTGGATTGTGACACAGGATGGGATTGTTTTTGTGACAAAGGTGATACATGAATAAGTTGATTTATGAGGCGATACTTGAGTACCCTGGGGGGCGAAAACACAACAGTTATAGAGTGAACGTGTGACCCAAATGCTACTGGTTCAAATCCTTTTACTAAGGTGCTGAAATATGACTTGTGGTAGTGAGCAGGAGGCACTCTCTCCTCCCTTTATAAATGTCAAGGTGCCAGTGAGCAAGGCAGTAAATGTGGTTGTTATTGTAAAAACCACATTATTATCATAGTAGCCTATTATTGGACCTGTCTGATGTTGGTTGCATCAAACCATAGTTAAATCAAGATCTTTACTAGTATAAAAGATCTGTGTACTTTTTTTTTGCCAAGACAGTGTAACAATTCGGTGTTCAGCTTGTGGTTGAGTTTGATTCACAGACAGTACTGGATTCATGTTCGAGATTAGCACATTTTGTGCAAAATCTGCTGAGGACAAGCAAACATATAACACCTTAATGAATTGTAAATAGGAATGAATTGTAAACAGCAGGTAAGAAATTTCGGGGTGATCTTTGATCATGACCTCAGTTTTTCATCACATTTTACTTCTTGGTCAGATCTTCTTGGTCTTCTATCATTTCAGAGATATTAGCTATCAAAGTTAGACCTTTTCTTGTCTTGTCAGATGTTTGAAACTCAACCTCTAGGGCAGGGCAATATATTGATAATATGTTGATATCGTGATATAAAACTAGTGTGAGATTTTGGATATCGTAATATCATGATATGGCATAAGTACTGTCTTCCTGGTTTTGAAGGCTGTATTGCAGTAGGGGGATGGTGTTTTCTAGGTGTAGAACGATATGGGTTTTTCAGTGGCCGCTGCCAATACCAATATTTAGAAAGTGAGGCGGCCGATGACCGATATAATGCCGATGTTTTTTTCTTTTATTGCATGTGATAAAATACAATTTCACAATAAAATACACTGTGCTCTTACTTTCAATCAACAAATGTATCAAATAAAAAATGATTGAAAATAAAAATCATAAAATCTTATTTTTTAAATCAATTTCCTATCTGATCCCATTAAGCGGTGGGAGCAGAAGAGGTCAGACGGCACCATGAACGGCCAGCTGGACCTGAGCGGGAAACTGATCATCAAAGCTCAATTGGGCGACGACATCAGACGCATTCCCATCCATAACGAAGACATCACCTATGACGAGCTGGTGCTGATGATGCAGCGCGTCTTCCGGGGCAAGCTGCAGAGCAATGACGAGGTCACCATCAAATATAAGGATGAAGGTGAGTCTGACTATAGGACCTGAGTAGAGGACCAAAATAGATCTCTCTTGTTGGTATGGGGGAAAAGTGTCAGTGTTTAGAATAAAGTTTTTAAGTTGTAGAGTGGTTTTGATGGCAAAAGTCAGTATTTAGGACAAAATTTTCTCAAAGTGATTTGGTTATTAGAAACCATCGTATGCTAGATTGATCAAGCCAATTAATCTCAGTAAGGGATAGAAGCTCCTGTTGCCACTATATAATCATTTTTCCTTAAGTATATATAATATCCTACAGAATATTTCATCTGTTTTCACTTCTCCCTCTTTGTAGATGATGACCTCATCACAATCTTCGACAGCTCTGACCTCTCCTTCGCCATCCAGTGCAGTAGAATACTCAAACTCACTTTGTTTGGTAAGACATTGGAGCGTTTCCTTCCTGTAGCCACCTCATAGTCACACATATTTCAGGCTAGTGAATTATATGTGAGCTATGAGAAGTCTAACCTTTTAGCCTATCTGATGTTATTGTTTTTATTTTTCAATAGTACAATAACATCATCTTGATGAACTGCAGGCTAATGTTTCACATTCACTGCAGATTAAGGTTCCTTTACAGAAACCTGTCACTGGAGGGCAGTGCTTCACACAACAATCCCCTGTTCCTCTTTGTCCAACTGGCAGTTTTCTCCACTCCCTTCTGACTAGTGCAGAGTGGAATTTTGGTGCGTCTTGTACTGCTGGTTCAGCAGGCAAACAGCATGACAGCCAAATATGATGAATGCATTCAGAAAAGGCTTTTGTGCCAGTTATACTGGTTACTGGCTCCTCTTTTGTGTTTTTAGATAGTATGCCATCCCAGCCCAATCCCCGCTAATGCTCACAGTCACCCTATGGCTTCATAACCATCTGATTCCAGGTGCTTATCATACAAAACTGTTTCTCATTTCACAGCAAACCATACAGGCCTAATTATCGTACAGTACCTTAGGTGCCATGTGCTTTGGATCAACCTGTGTCTCCCAGTGGGTCTTTGTTTCAGTATTGCAGATGTGTTTTATATGCACACACACAACACTTGAATCTGTAATGATAGCATGATGTCCTCTCCTATGTTCTGCTCCCAATTAGTCCACTGCTGCGTCTACCATCTCTGCTATTATTATCCAAGGAACAGTAATATTTTTTTTTCATATATTTTACTCCTTCCCAATTAGAGCTGAGCCCTGAATCACCAACACGTGTCATGACCTCACGTGGAACTGATATTCTCAGACTCAGATATGTGTGTTGAGATTCAGAGCGAGAATAGTTCTCATGGCTGCCAATGTACCTCTTGATCCCCCACATCTCTGCTCAGTGTCACACACTCACACAGAGAAACCTGGACTATTATACATCAGGACAGTTACACTGCTGAGGGATTCCCACTGCTACATGCAGTCTTATGTAGTGCAAACCCAATTCCCGACTCTAGTTACAATTTGGAAACTGCAGTTAAAAGAAGTCAGTGCAGGTAATTCAGGGTCATTATTCAAAGTCCACTCACTTCATGGGCTGTATAGATAAATAGCGAAGAATATTCTCCAGTTTCCCAGGTTGGCAGAATAATGAGGGACCTGAGGGGATTTTTTTATGTTTGTTTTGTTTTCATTTTACTCATGTCTGTTAAGCAAGATCAGTATCTTATCTTTGGACAGGTGTCAAAGTCTCTTAATCCATTAACTACAAAATAATGAGACTAATGTTGGCTAAATAGCTACTGCAGTTTTAGCTAACTTTTTCAAAATTCCTAATTCTGTGAAGCATGTAACATGCACATAAGCTGTTAAGCATTATAAGTGTTTGGCCCATGCACTAAATAAGAGCTTCTTTTCTTTTGTGTGTTTTTCTTCAGTCTTGTCATACTTTTCAAGGGATATCATTTTTAAGCATTGTGATAAGGAGGTAGCTGCAAATAGACACTAGGTGGTGTAAAATGCATCCTGCCCAAGCGTATAAAGCACTGGCGCACTTGCTTAACAATGACATAGTCTAGTCTAATGTAGTGAACAATATGTCCTTGCACATTCATGGCACAGCCCACTACATTCCTTCTCAGTGAGAATCTCACAGGCTTCTCCCATGGAAGCGGTATGTGGTCAGCAGATAGACAATATGAGCACCTATATAGATCATTAGTATGAGTGCATCCATGCTGCTTGGTTTGCTTGACATTGACCTTGACCTTGACGGTAAGTCTGACTGAGAAAGTCTCAGTGCATCAAGGTACTCATTTCTGTAACTCAGTCCTAGACCATTATCTGCGTTAACCAGATGTTTGAGCTCAAGGCTCCGTCATCCCCAAAGGGAAATAATCACAACTAATAAGATTCAGAAGATTCAGGTTCAGAAATGTACAAAGACACCACATTAATAAAGGTAGGAGCTGGGAATCTGCGTCTTCTGTTAAAGTGATCAGGACTCAAGTTCTATCCATCACTCTCCTCGAGGTTAAACACACAGGGGGAGGCTGCTGTGCTGAGATGGAGAAATGTTTGACTTGGCTCAAACTGCATTCCCTCAGCAAATAATGAATGATTTGCTCACTTTCACATTTCTTCCTCTCTCTTTCTTCCCCTTTCTCCTTCTCTGTTATCTCCAGTCAACGGTCAGCCACGGCCCTTGGAATCCAGTCAAGTGAAGTACCTGCGCAGAGAGCTCATTGAGCTCAGGAACAAAGTCAACAGCCTCCTGGATAGCCTGGAGCCACCCACAGAGCCTGGCCTGGCTGCTACAGCACCAGACAGTGGTAAACACTCCCACACACACATGCAAACTTTCATTCCTTATTTGAGTCTCTTGATTTACAGTATGTGCAACAAATGGCCATCAAATTAGTTCAGCATGAGTACAGTTGATTTTACTCCCGATGAGGAAAACACCCATGCACGTGTGTGCAGGAAGTTCAGATTTTTTTCGAAAACAAAACCTTGCATACTCTTGTGTGGCAAGACTAATCCATCAGAAAACAGACTGCATTTCTGACAGATAGAGTTCTGTCTGTTGTGTTGTTTATTCTGTTGTGTTGTTTGTGCAGAGTACAATAAGGAGAACCCATGCCAAGAAAGCTTTGCTCATAACAGTGCAACTTCATAGAGACAAGAAGAACCAGACGATATAGTATAAATTCAATAAAAACTGACCTGGAAAAAACTGCAATTATATCAATGTTATACGAGGCTTTGTAATCCTTTGATGATCCCACAACAACATTCCAGATGTCTGTTGCCAGAATAATAAGGTCAGTATCCCACATAGGGATGTGTAGCAAGGGATCTGGCACAAGATTGAGGCAAACAGGTGGATTTGTTTTTCCTCAAGTCAAGTGGAAGAGTCTAATCAAGTTATTTTACAAGGCAGTATTTGCAGTATTCACAATGAAAACCCATAATTTATGAATAATAGTCAGTCTCTCAAACCTCGTGTAACACATGCTGTGGTTTTATAATTCAATAATGGATCTGTTAAGAATGAACTCTGCTTCAGACAAGCGCCAATTGTTGAATGCATACACCATTATGTTGCAACTCATTTTCGGCTTATATCCATTTCTTCGCATTAAGTCTGTCTGGTGATCTCTGTTTGAAGATTTCCATCTGTCTTCTTTCTTTTTCTGTTTGCAGAATCAGTGGATGGACGTGAGGGCAAGGCGGTGGCAGCAGACCCCGCGGTGAAGCATGCCACCCCAGTCAGCGCAGCCAGCATGTCAGCCTTCGACCCTTTGAAGAACCAGGATGAGGTCAACAAGAATGTCATCTCCGCTTTCGGCCTGAGCGAGGACCAGGCCCCAGGTACCGCGCGTTACGCTTCTGCTGAAAGCTGATGACACCCTCTGTAACCATCGTCAATCAGACTTTGATCTTAGCAGTGACTCTTTAATGTGGATCAGCAACGGGTCTTGAGGGACAATAACAGCAGAACAATGTGATGGCTGGTTTTTGCTTTGATATTCTGTTTGTTTTCATGTAAAATTGTCACCTAAGGGATTTACAATTACATATCTGTCTCCCTCTGTACCGTCTGAGTAGCTCCCCCCGGGGTTGCAGCTGAAGAGCGCTCAGGAACCCCCGACAGCATTGCCTCCTCCTCATCTGCCGCCCCCCAGCCAGGAGTGCCCCCCCAACCACAGGCTCCCTATGCAGGAGTACAGCAGGGACCCCCAGCAGCCATGGATGGTGAGACATGCACACACAGCCATCCTCAAGTATACCCAGATGTACACACACCACATTTAACATGGCTTGATGGGTGGCCAGACACACACTGACACACATCTGCATAAGAGAACATGTACAGTGGCAGTACAATCTTAATGGCCACAGGGAGATGGAGACCCAGCAGCGTGGGTGGTTTAGCACTTTTTCTTTTACAACGTTGGTGGTGTTTGCAGGGTGTATTTCCAAAATTGCTACCAAACTCACCTCACTAAAACTTCACCCCTTATGGAGCGAGGAAGTTGGAGTACGTTGCCTGTAAAACACTGATCCAAGGTCTTCTCTTTTTTTACTTTCGCAAAGGGCACCTCAGGTTAGGATCTAATAATTCCAAGACAAGGTGCCATTAACTGACTAAAAATGTATCCCCTGGAAACCCTTAGCCGGAATATTTGAATTGGTTGATCTGGTATGTCTGGCACTGCAGCGTTCTGCTCCAATAGCACTGGTTCTTGCCACAGATGTCACAGTCCACCACCCAGACTTGTTTTTGTCTGCTGTTCCCGTCTTAGATTTTTATTACACTTTGTAACAGTCAGTCAGTGTTGTAATGATTTAATGTTTTTGTTCATGTCCTGAACATTTGTCTGGAATCATAGACCCTACAAAACGCATTTTTTATTATATTGTGCATACATTTTGAGATCAGTCCAGTCTTACTGTGGTCACATACACATGTACCTCTCTTGTACTCATGTTCTCTACTTTTCTTAATCACTGTGACTAAAGCATTTACTCTAGGAGCACATGCAGCCATAATATTATGGTGGTAGACGGCTTTATTGAATTTAATTGCATGTCTCACTTGTTCAGTATGTCCATTATCCACTGTGAAATTTAATTTCATACCACTCTTGAGTTTACCCACTCTTGAAACAATTACATTTTAGTGTGTGATTTAGCAGCTGAAGGCTACAATCAGGGAATGTAATAGACTACTATATGCTCTGATAAAGTGTGCTGTATTGATTAAGCTCAAGTTACCTGCTGTAGCACTTGCCTCAGAGTGGGCTACAGGAAATGTGTCTCACTTTTATCCTGCCAAGACAGCCAAAGTTTTTGATAAGGCAAAACTGATTATTTCTGTGGGTAAACAGAATCATTGAAACAGTAATGAACAGAACACTGATATGAATAATAACTAACAGAGAGGAATAAAGATAATGCAACAAATAGTTACACTATATGCAACATATTGAGGAAAATAAGAAGAATAAATAAAGATGATGTCTTAATAGATTTACGTGTTACCAGATGTTTGCAGTTTATAGATCTACTATTTACATATATAGTACAGAAATAATGTTTCCTCTTAAAGGAACAGGCCTGATACATCCTGCTGTTACAGCAGCTCAACAGGTTTTATTGATTGAGGAATGAGCTCTGAGTCTCACCACTGAGGAATCTTAAGCAACACTGTGTAAACAGGAGTATCCATGGGTTTAGCATTCATCTTAATCAGGAGAGGCCTTATCATGGCTCTCCCCAGTGTGTTATCTCTAACACGGACATGTTGGACCTAGACCTAAAGCCTTGTGGAAAAAGAGCTTGTTTCTGCTCAGCCAGGCAACAGTGATAAATGAATGAGGGATCAGGCATACTGTAATGAAAACAAATAGACTATTTCACTTCATTTTCTCAGTATAGACCCACTCTGGGATCCAGTTCAGGGGTGTGTGTGTGTGTGTGTGTGTTTGGGTGGGGGTGGGGGTGGTTGTCCATGTTAACCTCACATGTCCATCTCCTCCAAGTTTCTCATTTAGCATCAGGGTATTTCCAGGCTTGTTTCACTTTCATATGAGTATAGGACCAGACAGGTGCAGCCATAAAGGTGGAGAACCCATGTTGTTTACCACCTTGCTTTGGATGAGTTAGATTGATTCTAGCCTGTGGTTTGGCCCAGCTGTATGTAGAGGCCACTTGGGCGTAGAGGAGCTCTCTGGTTTCACCCTGCAAGAGCCGTAACCTGTACCCACTGGACTGACTCCTGACCGCTCCTGCAACACTTAAAGTCAGCACACATGGCTGTGGTATGACTGCTTTCCTTAAAGTGGCGGTTTGTGGTTTGGCTTGGTCAAGGTTTCAGCGCCTGTGCATAGGCTTTAGTTTTAGTTTAGTTGGTCCGCGGGGAAGACTTAGTCACATATTCAGACAGGGGTTTAGACAGCAGCGAACCGTGTCTCACAGAAGCAGCCAACTCAGCAAAAAGCACCCCATGATTTTTTTCTTCTATAACATGAGGACTATGGGAAACAGCGGTCTTTGTTGTCTCATGAGTTACTTGTTGCTGTTGCTGCTTTGATGTTTGATTCTGACTGCTTTTCCAGGCTTCACCAGGTGCGCTGGTGTTGCCAAGGAGATAACATCACGGAGGTCTCACAGTTTGTCCACATCCTCTGGGGGTGCAGAAGTCAGGAGCCAAGCCAAGTTTCCTGAACTGGGGAGGGACATGGTTTTTATGGAATTACAGTTAAGGAAGAGTTTAAAGTTCTCCCTGCTGTGTTTAAGTTATGGCCCTTATCCTTTGTGATGGTTGTGTGTGAGATCAAAGTTCCTTATCTTCTACAAGGCCCATCAATAATTCCTTAAGTCTGCTAGGCACAGCAGGGTTGGGTAGTGAGTAGATAGACCACCCCATAATTGTAGGACCCAAGTTCAAGCCAATATGTCAGCAAGCATTCACCCAGCTTAAGTAAAGCAAGACACTGAATCCCTGAACTGAGCACTGAATCTCTACCAGCTCCAGGGACATGCAGCTGAATCTGTTCTCTGACCTCCCTTTACAGAGAGGCAAGTGAAAACCAAAGAATTTCCCCACAGGGATCAGTTAAGTATCACATTATTACACACATTGGCCACTCTGGCTAAATGCTGTCTTACCATCTTGTGGCAGGTGGCTAGAAAAGTGTCCAAGCCCAACGTGGCAGAGTCTTCTGGATGTCCACAAGCAGTTCATCTATCCCCTCATCCAATCCCCCCTCACTCCCTCCCTTTTCCCATTTCTTTCCCGACATCGAAGACTGCAGATGGCCTGCACGCGGCTGTAGCATGCAAGGGCACGTTATTATCAGACCTTTTTCCCCATGATATGCCCAGTCCCCCTCCTATTTGATTTTTCCCTCTTCTGTACCCTCACTTAACTCCTCTGTCTGGATGCAGAGACTGTTAGTCAGTATGTCATGCTTTAGGCAAATCAGAATAACAGGGCAGTCGATGCACGAGAATTTATGTAAGTGAATACATGAGGTTAGATGCCAAATGAGCATGTGTGGCCTTTTAAAGGTAGCCTTAAGCTCACTTTTCTGCCAACATAGGTTACTTGTTGCCTCAAGAATGTTGCTAACAAGATCCATAAGCAATTGGTAAAGGTTTTTCAGTTGATCAAATGCTGGTGGACTCTAGCAGTAGGTTGTTTCTGTGCGAGAGAGTAACAAACAGTGATTTGTGCTTGTGCAGCAACAGCTCAGACAGTTGCGTGAGGCTCTTTATCAGATGGGCAGATGCGCGCTTAGTGTAAAATGTTTCTTCAGAAACAGGCCCATGTTCTCATGACTCCTTTCTCTAGGCATCCTTAGTGGTAGAATTATAGTGAAATGCTTCATTCCAGTGAACATCATTTTCACAACTTTGTTTACTCTGCTCCTGAAACAATGTGCCGACGGCCTTCGTCTCCATAGAGCCCCAAGTCATTTCTCTGTCAGTGCTCGGCATCTTGGCTACAGTGGAGTGAAATGAACTCCAAGGTCAATGGGGTCTGACAGCAGTGCATCCTTCTATCACTCTTACATAACTCACATGATGGATAGCAGACCAGGGAGAACTGTGAGACGCAGGCAGTTTCACACAAATGCCTTCTCACAGAATGAAGACAGCGATGCTCATGTTAGAGCAGTGGTCTGCAGGCTAACAGATGGTTGCCACATCATTACTTATACCAATGCACTGCAAAGCTACACTATTTTAACTAAGTATTAAGTTGTCAAGAGTTTCAGTGTCCTGTCCCCCAGGTCTTCTCGCAGCAAATGTCCATTAGTCTACCTGTTGTACAAATTCATTCTATTTTATATTATGTGGTATGAGATTTTTTGACTGAAAACACATTGTACCTTAGCCAATCGCAAATACAAAATAAATTGCCCTGTTGGTATTAAATGCTTGTTGCTGTGCGTAAAGACCAAATTACTTGGTCTAGTGTGCTGCTTTGAAACTGTATTATGAACCAGTGGATTCAAAATAAGGATTTTCTCAAAAATGTGGTGTCATTGCTGATCTTTATAGTTTGGGGCAACCCAGCTTAGTGTTGGATTGGGGATTTCTGACATTACTACAGAAGAATTTGACGGGAGCTTATTGTCTCCCTGCAGGACTTGGCCTTGCTCCGTTAAGACTCTCAGGAGTTGTAAAGGGCCCCATTATCAGCCCTCTCAAAGAGTGGAAAATCAACACTCTGATTTTACTAGCGCTTGAAAAACCAGTGAACCCCGGTGTGGCCTTCTTTCTTTATGTCTTTACTCTTTGTGCTTTTTATGTCGTCGCCCCACTTCACATGCCAGGCAGGAGCTTTGGAAGTGAAACTCAGGTCTTATTAAGGGAAAACAGTAGTTTGCCAAGTCTTTGCATGTTTTCTGAAAAATCAGACACTCATTGGAAACCTTTTTTTTTTTTAGTGTAAGTTTCCATGTTTTTGGAAAACGAGAAAGCCACAATGTTGTCCCTGTCAGGCAAGAGAGTATTGATTAGTGCTAATACTACTCAAATGTGTCTTGTCAAATATGATGTTCCAGACTAGTCTCACTTAATTTTCAGAGGCTATTGAAGGACTGCTATTCAGGGCACATCATTAAGAAGACTTTAGAGGTTGTAGTTGTAAGGAAGATGGGGACTGTCCTTCACATGTGCACATAGACAGTGTGGACTGGTGAAGTCATAGTTAATAAAAGCACAGAAGGAAGTGGCTGTCTGCAGGCATAGACAGGCCTGTTTGCACAGAGGACAGTGTCTCTGCCCTGATTCAGACATTGGCCTGGGTTGGGAGGGTCTGTGTGCATATCTCTATAGCAGATATGTATATCTGCAACAGTGTCTCTGTGATTGTGTACTCGAGTACTTTTTTTTTCTTTGTATATATATATATATATATATATGTGTTTATGTCTGCTTAGGCACCAGCAAGCTGCTCTGTTTAGCTTGGAGCTACACTTTAATGTACCATTAAGAGTTGTGTCTGGGCACTAGGAACAGGCTTTTAGGAACAAATGGGGTTATGAAGTGATTACAGCTGTTTCTACTGAGGCAGTTGTCCCACTCTGCCCAGATGCACAGGTGTCTCTGGTTGTGTGAAGCCATGTTAGATATATGTCCTTCAGTGTGACTCACATTAATGATTCTAGATGTTTTTTTTTAATTATTTTGGCAGCCACCGTAAACCTGCATGTGTGTAGTATACTTATATTTTTGAATGCTTGTGCATTGACGCTGCATGTCCATTTGCCTCTTCAGGTCAGGTGTACCAGCAGTACCAAGCTCCAGGTGGATACCCACCCCAGCAACCAGCTGCCCCCCCACAGCAGCAGTATGGTATGCAATACCCTGGTAAGAATTAAAGATAGTCATAGTAAAAAAATGCTAGGTCCTGTGTGGTAAATTGAAGTTCCTTTTTTTTTCCCCGACAAAAAGTGACCTGAAATAACGTCTTTCCTCTGTTTCTCAGCAGGGTACAGTGCCCAGCCTGGAGCCCCCCAGCCTGGCCCACCACAGCCACAGCAGCAACAGCAGCAGTT
>OMKZ01014904.1:17411-29035 GCA_900302535.1 Neoniphon sammara | reverse complement strand
TATTCTCATCCATTCTAATTTACATGATAATTCTCCCATGCCATGTCCAGGATTAACTGGATTGGATATTACCAATGCCATGGCGACCCTTCATACAGTGTGTGTGTGTGTGTGTGTGTGTGTGTGTGTGTGTGTGTCCGAGACAGAGGAACGTGTCGGCGAGTGATAGCGACTGTGACCTCCTCTCCCTGTTAATGGGCCAGAGCGAGACAAAGAGCTGCTGTGTCTGCCTGGGAACCAGGGAGAAGAGATTTGGTGGGGGGGTGAGGGGAGGAGGAGGAGGAGGAAGAGGTGTTAAGAGTGGGAGTGGAGAGTCGAGTGGTGGGTGGCGTTGATCCACTCAAAACGGTGTGACCCCAATTAAATTAAAATGCATGCAAGGGAAAAGAAGACAAACTGTAGTTGAAATAGGAAGAAAACAAAGAAGTATTACTCATAAATGTCATGAAACTGCGTGTCAGCTAGCAAAATGTGGACTTGAGCTTTAACATATGCGTATGCAGATGCAAATTTGTGTATATCTTTTTCTGTATATGTTGCATATGTTGGGAGGAGTTATTGCTCTTTCTGTTGTTTATTTACTTTTTATTACTGCCTCCGCAAAATGTTAATTTACTGTATTTGAATATTATGTCATATGTAGATATGTTAATGGGACAGCTGATTGTAGAGGGGCAACTAGATTTTTTTTCTATCATAATCTTAATTACAACTTCAAACAGCTGAACAGAAACTGAATAGAATGGCTGAAAAGAATTATTTCTGTCAAATCATCTTTTAAACAAGTTAAAACACCGGAACTGGGGGACTATCACCGGATTATCATTTTATACATAATAATAATAACCAGAGTTAACAAAAACAAACTGGCTGCTGTTTATATCAGGCCATCCAGCGCCAGTCATCGTGGCCCCTACATGGTTTTAATAACAATGGGGCCCTGGCAGGCAGTGGATGAGATTACTGATGCCCGTCTTGTCTGGCACCTGGTGAGGTCACTAGCACAGGCCCTGTGGGACATTTGTACACACACAGTGCACGCACACATACAAATGCATGCACGCTGAGAAGCAAAAACACACCAGAGCAACCATACAGACCTTGCACTGTCAGCTACTTTCCATTTGGGTGAGAGGCAGAGCTGAGGGAGTCTACCGCAAGAATTGTCTGCAAAATGTGCAGAGCTGATATATTTAGTGGGCTGACTCTGCCATCTAGTGTTAAACTGTTGTCACTACATCTAGGAACACTTTGAATGAATACATGAAGTGGATAACATGTTGATTTCTTGGCTTTGACTCCACTGAACCTGCTATTCACCTGAATTCCCACTGTGTTCTAGACAGGGAGAGTCAGGGAATTTTTTAAATTCTAGAAATCCAGAAATATCAGGTAATTTTACAAATTGTTACAAACTGTTCACTTTGCAAGAATATAGGCCAATATATTTTACTACTTGTTTGACTCATTCTTTGTGTTGTGGTTGTCAGCCCAGCAGTGGTGGAAACCAGACTGTTTAGTGCTCTGATTTTGTCATATAAACTCATGTAAAAGCCAATTGTCTTTCTGTTTCTGTCTCTCTCCCTCTGTTTACAGGTGAACTGTATGTAGTATGAGGTAAAAGAGGGTGGAGCACCATGAACCTTTAGGCAAGAGAAGAAACCAGAGTTTCAGGTCAGTTCAGGTGAGTTGCACCTTGTGGTTGTTTGTTTTCCTGTATGGGCGTGTATTGTTTGCATGCATTCTAATAATTTAATGGGAACCTCTGCTTGTGCATGAAGGTGTGTTTCTGCTGCAGAAAAAACAAGATCCGGTAGGTCTCTACATGTCTTTCTTCGATGTCAGATTGTGTCCGTTTCATGGTTTTATTTTCATGACCCTTTCCTCAACCACGAAATCATATTCCCTCACCTCTACATGCTCTAAAATAACTTTCTTCTATTGCTCTGCTTGGCTCTTATTTTGCTGATTGTCCTAGCACTTCTCTTTTACATAACCATTCTGTGGTGACAGGAATATTGTAAGGGCTATGGTACTTGAAGTCTTAGTATTGCTATTGCTTGAATCTTTCATTCATTGCAAGTTGGCATTGGTAAGATCATCAGTTTAAATCATTATACCCACAGCATAAATGTAAATATTGCCTTATTGATTAGCCTATTGACAAATCTCTACTTTCAACCACTTAGATAACCTATAGTCTAATAGAGAGTTAGAATATATTGCAGCTGCAAAGCCTCAAAGTGGCACATTCGACTGACTCGTGAGAAAGCTCTAGTGGTGTCTTATAAGATAACTGATCTTTGACCTTTTTTGGAGTGCTCATATTCTTCCATAACAGCAACCCCAGTGTTCCTGAAACATGTTTCATCTAGAGCTAGCCTCTGTTTGTCTTGAATGAATGAACTGAAATTCTCCTGAATGCTGTTTTTCAAGTTCTCTCTGATAAGGCTGCAGGGCTGGGAGACTGGCCTCAGATGTTATAGGGCCTCTGGAAAGACAGGTTCATCCAGACGCAGATCTATATGTGTGTGTGTGTGTGTGTGTGTGTGTGTGTGGCAACAACATATGTACTTGCACACAAGCAGATGTATTTTATGTGGAAAGACCAGGTTCTTATGAGCAGCACATGGCGATGTGCTGATTCGGAACTGTCAAAAACGTCCCACCTGAGACCAAGAAAAGAAAGCTCCTTTTTCCACATCTCTGTTAACCTTTCACATTGTATTTAGCCAGTCTTATTGACATGCAGTATTCCCTCTTTATGGGTTAATACTTGCCTCTAGGTTATTCACTGATTTCCACATTTGTTCCCCTAATCTGTTGTAATTTCCTTTCTTGTTCTATCCAAGCACCTCACTACATTCCTCTCAAATACTTCCCACTGTTCTTCTCATCCTGCTCTTCCTCATTCCTGCTCTTCCACACCCCCGTCTCCCCTCTCCATCCTGTCACTCAGTCCAAGAACATCAGCACATGCCAGGTACCGCTGGGTCTTAATTTAAGCAGCCCCGGTCCCTCGTAAAGCTAACGGCTATTAAAGAGAAGTCGTTTGGCAAACCCTTGAAAACACAACCCTGTCCCGCCAGCGTCACGCGCCTCATGCCTAATAGGAACCGACATGGTGACGTTCTGGCAGCGCTGCAGAGAGGCAGGAGAAAGACATTATTCAACAATGTGTTTTTCCACAAACATAAAAGGCAAAGGCCTGCCTTTGCAGTGCTGGCGTCCAGAGGATTTTTGATTTTCTTTCTTTTTTGTTTTTTTTTTTAAACGGTATTTCCATTTCAAAATGTCATGTGGATGAACATTCCCCTCTACCATGGTTTAATACACTGCAATTATACACAGCCCCTTGAAACATAGTATAAGGGTGTGCCTGTGTGTAAATGAATGTTCCCCTTTACCACAGTTGGATACGTTGCAATTATACTCTTATGATTGTGTCATGTATGGTTGTGTGCATGTGGCTGTAACTCTATCTGCGACTGTCTGTCTGACTTTGCAATTTGTGGTTCTTACAAGCCAATATGATGTAGAGTAGCTGAAATACAAATTGATTTAACATCCAATCTGTCTTCACAGCTACCATATACCAATACCCCAAGGCAGATGCTCACTTATGGGGCTTGAAGTAAAAGAACTTGGTTTTTTTTTTAAAAAAAAAAAAAAAAAAGAAGCAACTTTATTCATTTATTCAGATTTATGTGAAAGTGCACATCTCATCTTCTGCATCTTCAACTATCTCATACTTTTCCTTTCTCTTCCCTCCCGTTCGAAGCAACATCACATCACAAATATTTGGACGCCTTTTTTATTAACTGGAAGAACGAGCACTTTCTGTCACTGTTGCTGAGCTTTATGGGAGCTCACGCGCACATGTGAAAACAAGATAGTGTACTCTTGAAACCACATGTGGCTGTTAATGACACGCCATGCCTTTAATAACACAGCAAGTCTGAGGCCTTGGATACTGCAATGGCACAGGATTATGAGGTGGTGGGCAGAGGGTTCATATAGAGAGACGGAGCTGTCGTGGGTAATTTAGGTGGTAGCTGGAGGTGGATGGATGTGAAACATTGCAATATTATCTCTTCAGATTCTTTTACGCCCTTTTGCCTTTACTTGAGAGAGTCAGGAAACATTAAGGTGAAGGGGAAGACATAGAACAATGCCCATGGCTAGATTTAAATCAAGGACATGCAGGTGCTAACCAAATAAAAAAGGGACGCTTACTATGTGGGAATCTTGAGTTTTGTTCATCACTAGGACCCTATGCTCTCATTTGATCAGGAGATACAGTATCTTTATATGACTTCACAGTGTTTTTCCTGTGTTTCCTGGCCAATTCATTTTCTCTGAATTTGTTATTTGGTTGTTTAAAGGTATTGGAATTGATCAATAGCCAGATGTTTTTTTAAGATACAGCACATTGATACTTATAGTCACCTCTGCATGCTGTAAAATCTGTTGAACTGTTGATAAATATGCAAATAAATAAAATAAAATAAATAAAACAATTATCAGCATGTTGTAGAGTTTTATACTTTCTACATACAGATTCATTTAGTTTCTGCTCCTCCCCTTCACCTGTCACTGCTCTCCATGTCCAGTGCATTCCATTGTCAAACTACTGGGGTCAACAGAAGGGAACAGAAACTGGGGGTACCATCATGCTTTAATTGATTGGCAGGGTGGTCCAGTCTGTGGTCAGGTCAGGCTTAGTGAGGTAAGCTTCAGCATAGTGCCTAGTGTAAGTTTTGACAGATTGGGAAAATGAAGTAGCCTTATACAGCAGATCAAGAACAGAGGGTATCCTCATACTAATTTAGAGTGCTGCAGAACAGTAGATGGCAAAACCAGATTTGTGTCATTTTGCTCAAGATGGAGATAAGTGCAGTAGCAAAACTGCACAAACTCGCAACAGACAGGATAGGATTGGTAACCAGAGCAGGTGTCACACAGGCTGTCAAATAGATCTTCAGTCATCCCACCAAGGACCAGTGCAGATAAAATCAGCAGAGTGGAACAGATCTGCAGATGAAGCTGGTGGATAGCTTGGGAGCAAACAAGTCCTATGAGCTGAAACCAGAGCAAGTGTGACAGGGGTGGCTTTGGATGTGCTTCTGTAATGTGAGGGAGAGGATTAGTGTCATTCATGGTGGCCCAATAAAATCCCTGGCTAGTAGCTGGCCTTCCTCTCACCTGATGTGGGATGAACCAGGGGAGGAAACCCAATGCTCCAACAGCACCCCTGGGAGGTTTCATTGGCCCTGATTGGCAAGGCTGACCTCTGCAGTGTGCTGTTGTAGCACTTCCTCTCCAGTTCCAGATGGAGGCAGTGTGAATGCAGAACCGGTCAAGCCTTTGAGGAACACGGTGTCAGTTTCTCCTGTCACACTTGGGAGCGTGACATGTTTTTATCTCCTTTTCCCTTATCAGCAGGTCATTGGTGCCTCTGGAGTGATTCCACCGGATGGCAATTTTTCCACTGGCCCCTGACTTTTGATTTTTGATGAGCCAGGGAAGGAAAAAGAGAAAGATTGAAGAGTAAGACAGGATTTTTTCTTTTTACTCTCTCAAATTATTGATATGCCCTTACTGTGTAAAGGAGGGAAAGGTCTTCCAGTGTTTTTCACTGTCAGTCTTTCAATTCCCAACTCTGTTATTCCTCCCAGCACCTTCATCAACATCCAGCTGGGAGTCTGACGGCTCCACCCGCGCTCCTCCGTCACTGGACAGACAGGCCTGTTTTTGAAAAGAAAGGAAGAATAACAGTCCTCCACACCTCCCTATTTTAATCCCTCCATCCATACTTCCCTTGCTGCGCCCCAAGCTATTTTCTCTTTAAATACTGATTCGACTTCAGGTTTTGCACACAGAACAAGACTAAACAGACACAGACGGGGTCTCTTGACATACAGGTCATTGTTGGGGAGAAGTGCTACAGCTTGTCTCCCAGCTGGGTCTTTGGTGTGAATTAACACCGCAGTTGTGAAAATTCCCATTAGATGGCGCCAGCACCATTTGGTGAAGGTGAACTGCACGTTTGGAGGAACGAAGATGCCTCTCATTGCAGTCAAGCTTATCCCATCTCTTGTCCACATGGCAAACTGTCCCCAAATCCCCCATGACCATCTGATATTGTGTGATCTGAACAGACATGGCTAGAGCATCCTGACAGTGAGGAATGTTTCTCTAAGTCTGTTCATTATGATCCTTTTGGGGACTGTAAAAAGTTTCAGGTGTTCTCGGTGCTGCGGCACACTTCCTGGCCCTCAGAAAGCTCCCCAAATGGAAAGATGGATCCTTCCCTAGATTGGGGAATATTTGGTCATTCCCCCTTGGATGCAACAAAAGGCAAACGACCGATATTACAGCACGGCATGCCTTCAGAGTAATCCAGCCCCCCCTCCATCCCTCCTCCCCTTGTCCTTTCTTAAGTCTGTCGTTCCAATCACAAAGTATTATGACAAATCCGTGCTGTAGCCCTCTCTATGAAACACTGAACGGATTTACCATGGGTCGATTCTTTTGACGTGAGCTCAGTGGCTGTCGGGTCCTGTCCCCTGTTCAAACGGGCCTGCTGGAGAGATCTTGTGGTCGCAGCTCGAGGCGCCGCTGCCCCTCTCTGCTGGCCTCTTTAACCTGTTTTATGGATGTACACATAGGTTTGAACGCCACCAAACTTTGATTTCACCAGGTCCAGGTTTTCGGTCTGTATATTTTACGTTCATGCAAAGCTACACTCAAACGACCGACAAATCCGGTCTACAAATTGGTGTTGGCGTGAGGCTGGATCAGGGATTTGAATTTGTTCCCCACATCCCCTGTCATGGGAAAATCGATACTTTGTAGTGCTGTTCTGAATCCAGAGAAAGGATTCTTTTTTTTTCTGATATGTGTTCAATAGCTTACTTACCTGCTCGCTTAGCCTGCATCTGGACTGTGCTGCCTAGATGTTTTTTCCACAAGGCTTCACCTGGGGTCTGCTTGGCCCCCGAGGTACGTTTACAAGACACTGTGTCAGACAGGCGTGGTAGCATTTTGCTACGTGGGCTGTCATCTTGGCTGATTTACATCATAACCTCAGTGTGTGTTTGTACACACATGCAGGGCAAAACGCCAGGAAACAATCACTGCTGTGCAGCTGCCACTGTGGGGGCTGAGTGTGAGATTCTTTACTGAGAAACTCATTTGTAACGCATTTCCGGTCCGCTGTTCAGCCCCATGAGATGGACATGAAGTCACAGTATTTCACTGGCTGCTACAAGTAGATCAAAATGCATGACCTCTAGTGTGTGTGGTCTTCATCACCTTATGACATCGACGGGGGTCCAAATGAACTGGAAGGGTGCAGGTGTCTTGGCTGTCCTCATGTCTGGCCAGAGTAGCCACGGCGCACAGAACCAGTGTCCATCCAGAGCCAATTTTTGACAACAATCAATGATCATTGTAGGAAACAGAGAACAAGAGGGCTGCATGTGAAAGATTTATTTCTGAACTGAGTGAACTGCTAACAATAACCCAGAGCCTCTTGGTATAGGTAACTGGGTTTGATTGGGCTTTGGCACATGGCACATGGGAGCCGACATGCAGTGGGTCACTGAGCTGCATGTTGTAAAGAACCTAAAGCTAAAACCTAATTGGTCTCCCCTCTCCCTATTTAGAGTAAAGCCTTCATGCTGGTGGCAGGACATAGCTGGAATCAGGGACACGGCAGGAGTCCTGGGGGGCTCTTGAAAGGGGGCCAGATATAAATGGAGCATAGACCGCGGAAGGCGTAGGGGGCAGTTAGCGGTTTAATAAGAGTGGCTGGGCCCGAGTCAAGGCCAGAGAAGGGTGGAGGACGTGTGGCTGAGAGCATCCCCTGAGGCCCCTCAACCACTCATACATACAGGCTCTAGCCGGCCTGCTGCACAACAGTAGCAACACCTGTTAGGCTTGGCCGGTGTACACAAGGCCGGTGGCGGTCCCATTGGAGGATGACACACACAAACACACAAATGGTCATGGCTGAGCCTCTGCTGCATTCTCACCTGCAGCCCAAGCCCCCAACACCAGACATGATCCGGTGTGTGGGCCGCTTCTAATTGTGTGTGTCTCCCCAAAATGCATTGCACACCCACATCTATGAGGCAATCCTGTCCCAATTAGCACAGGTTATCTGTTTTTTCCCAGTCGTCTTTTATGAGTTGCTTGTGTTTTACTGTGCATGCACACACACACACACACACACACACACACACACACACACACACACATGAATCCACTGTAGGGGAGATATATATGAGTCAGGAACTTTTTATTTGCGTTTTACTTCCCTTTTCTTGCTGTTCTTGCTCTATCTGGCTTTCCAGTTGACCGGCAGTGTTTACGAAGCGATGCTTTTCCACGGCTGTTTGATTTTTCACAGGTCTGCTGCGTTCACTTTCTTACTCTCCCCTCTGCGGATAAGGTTTCCCTTGTTTCCGCTGGACACTGAATAAAGTGTGGAATAAGCTCCGTGTGTGTGTGTGTGTGTGTGTGTGAGTGAGCGGGTGCTGGGCAAGCTGATGTTGGATCAGGTAGAAAGCAGGATGTTCAGGAGCGTAGGAAAAAAATGTGTTGGGTCGTAAACACCCAGAGTCAACTGTGATCGCACTGTCAGCACACACATACGCACACATACTCACAGGCCCCATGCACACAGTCAGAACTCATATTCTCTCAACTGTTGGCTCAGGTACACACTCACACACTGTATATTGTTAGTATGGTAAGATTTCATATCCATGGCTACAGGTAGCTCTCAGATCCCATAATACACACACACACACACACACACACACACACACACACACACACACACACAGGACAGTCGCAGACCGACACACGTGCATGTGGCCATTCTACCATTTCACAAGTAGGGCTTAAATTCTTGTTCTCTTGCAGGGCTCCATGGCATAAAGCCTGTCCTCAGACTCAGCTTGCCCCAGGCGAGAGCTGCTGAGGAGCTCACTACTCTGACGCCCCGTTGCCATTTTCCACAGCCTGAGAGAAACCAAGAAGCAGCCGGCGGGAGCCATGCCTGCCCTGGCCACTGGAGCTGGCCACGAGCCAGGTATGGACCCACTAAATCAAACACATGGAGATGAAACCAGTGATACATTGTTATTGATGGTAAAATTTGAACAAAAATGAATAAAACATCACTTTGGTTCGCTGCCGAAATGCTGTCATCACAAAAATTTCACAGCCTGCAAAAAACAGCACAGATACGTTTGTTTGATATTATGCATGCATGATCAGTTCATAAGCTTCTGCAATAATTCAGCAGCAAGTAACTGTCAGCTGAAATGAATGAACTTTTCATCACAGTCAGCTAATGCATTCAGTGCATCAAGTTCAATCCTGGCCTTTTAGTTCACTTCTGTTTCCTTGAAGTTGTGAGTTGTGCACAACTGAGTTGAATTATGACTGGAAATGGATGTACTTATTAACTTCTCTAAGGTTGATTGATCTGGTTGACATTAACAAAAAGTCTGTTTTCACTGCAGACAGGAGACAATAAACACTGCGTTGGCACTGCAAGGTTTTCCGATAATAATTGACCTAGTTTTGCATGGGTGCTGTGCCATTCACACAATGAACACGCATACACCCATTTGCTCTCTCTCTCACACACACCGTAGTCCCTTTTCCTGGTCCCTCATCTACTAGCTACTGTCCTGTCTGGACCTAGTCAGTACTTCCAATACACTCCATTTTTGCCATTGCAAATTTACAGTTTAACAAAAGAGAGTAAAATAAAGTGTTAATATTAATGTCTATAGCCCACAGATGTGCACTGTACTCCCTCCCTCTCTGTCTCTGTCTCTCTCTCTCACTTTCTCTCGCCCCGTTATGAGGAGTGTGTGTGTGTGTGGATAAGTGTGTGATGTCAGAGTGAGGAACATGTCAGGCCTGTCAACACCGAGACAGCTGCCAGAGATCATCACCTCTCCCATCAGGAACACTGTCCTCCTCACATTCTGGCTTAATGGCCAGCTACGTCATCTCACACACACACACACACACACACACACACACACATACTCATGCACAGGACCCATTTCACAGCCCAGCAAGCAGAGGGTACCAAAAGGACAAAGGGAGGACAGACATAAAGCCCTGCTGTGATGGATAAAGAGTGTGTGCGTCTCTGCATCCAGACTTTAACAGAGTTAGCGTAGCCCCCGTTGTCCTGGAAATTCGTACAGACAAAGTAGAAAGCCAGACCGTCAATTACGATTAGAGTCATTTTGGGCAATTACCGGCAGGGGCTCGGGTTTCCAAATAAAACACGTAAAAGACTCCTCCGTCCCATCCCCTCTGCTCCGCTCGTGATGGTCCTGTGCCGTTGTGTGTGCAGGTGAAACATTATGAACATCATGGTTGATCTGGAGTTCACCGATCTTTGGGCCTGGTGGAGTTGGTTAGAAATGCGTGTGGCCGAAAGAGCACAGTAACAGAAATGCATGGATATTTCATTTGCTAGATATAATAATGCTGTAGGTTCAAGAGTTAAATGTTTTTGTTAGGATGATGGTAAACCTGTCACATGTCCAAAATGAGAAGACTACAGTTTCAAACTGGTGTTTAATACTATTATACTGTCACTTGTATTTAATAACCTTTAAAGGAGTAAATAAAAACAAAAAGATTAAATCATAAACAAAAGTAAAGTATGAAGCAAAAGGAAGCCAAGCAAAACACCTTAAAGTAAAGGACAATTAATGAGATCTTTACTGATTTTTAAGAACTGATGTAATTGTCCACTTAGTACCCCAATAAGACCAAACAAGGTACTTCAATTTTTAACTGAAGCTGCCCACAGCTGATATTTTGTGCCAAGAATTTCAGTTTTTAAATTTGAGAAATGGGAAAAAATAAACAAGAAGACATTTACTCTAGTAAATATTTGTGATGAAACATTTGCACGAGCAGAATGAACAAAGATAGTATTACAAATCTAAAACAAAAAGCTGAGAGAGGTACTATCAGTATTAAAAATCTTTTCAAAAAGAGCTAAGGAATAACTCCTTCCGTCAGAGAGGGAAAATAAGGACACGCCGATATCCAGTATTCAGAAAAAAAAGGGAAAAAAAAGGCAGACATCAGCCTTATATATTGGTAAACTGATAAATCGGTCAAACTTTAATTGCCACTTTAAATTGCACAATGAACATCTGGTAGCAATTTATTTCCAAAGTGCTTATGTATATGTGTGTATAGAAGTATACATACTGCAGCTTTGCCTAGTCATTTGTATCCCTGCTGTACAGATAGGAAGCTGTGTTATACAGCACAGTGACATGTTTTGGCTGGAGGAAGCACACAGCAGGTGACTGACACATTTATTCACCCTATCAGAAAACCTGATTGTTAGCCAGCAGGGGCTTCTGGGGCCTTCTCTCCCACACTGGCTCAGAAACACCATATATCACACACACACACACACACACACACACACACACACACACACACTCACACATTCTCCTGTCCAAATCTGGTGATGAAATAGGAGAACTGCTACTACAGAATAGATGTATTAATGATAATATTTTTTCCATTATATTAAAAGCTCGAGCACAGCACTTTAT
>OMKZ01014904.1:0-17391 GCA_900302535.1 Neoniphon sammara | reverse complement strand
ACGCACACACACACACACACACACTCACACACTCACACATTCTCCTGTCCAAATCTGGTGATGAAATAGGAGAACTGCTACTACAGAATAGATGTATTAATGATAATATTTTTTCCATTATATTAAAAGCTCGAGCACAGCACTTTATCTTCAGTATTTGTGTGTGTATGTGTGTGCGTGTGTGTATGTGTGTGTAGATCGTATTAAAATGCTCATTATCGGAGTGTTTGGAGAGTAAATACGTGGGCAGACAAATGGAGGGCACACAGTGTGCGGTGTAAGATCATACCTCTCTCTCTCTCACTCTCTCACTCACACACTCTCTCTCTCTCTCTCTCTCTCTCTCTCTCTCTCCCCGTCAGCCCAAATAAACAACAGCCCTCGCTGTGAATTAAGATCTAATAAATGAAACCAAATAGTGAAAAAATAAACCTGAAAAACAATAAAATGTTGGAAAACTGGCCTTAAAACGCGACCGCTGGGAGTGCTGGATACGCCGTCCAGGTGATTGGGTTACGACGGCCTCTTTTCAGTGTGCGACTTTCAGCATTTTTCATAAATACCTTGGAAGCAGATTAATGGCGGCAGGCTAGTTTGTGACGCTGGCTCTTTGCTCGGTGTTCGAAACATTTTGTTTGACGGTGTTCAACCCCCCACTCTCAATCCCCCGACATCCACTGATCCCTGCACCCTGCTTTGGGACGGAATTGCATCGTTGCTTTCTGACACTTTGTTGGCTGCCGTTCCTGGGATCTCATACACAAAGGCACATTAATTTACGTTCTAACAAGTCAGCCACGAAGCGGCAGGAAATTTGCTTTTAATTGTGCAAACACTTTGCGGGGCTGATCATGGGGATCTTGCGTCCAGGCGTTGCGTCAAATCTCCGCTCAGGTGAACTCGAAGACACTGTAACCCCCACCAAGACAGCTATGCAGCTGCTCTCCAGGTCTCATCTCTCCTCCAGACAGCTGCTGTCTAGTCGTTTCTCCTCCTGTTTAACCATGTTGGAGTTTCGCTGTGAGCCCAGTCAGGGACAGATAACTGTTACGCCTCCACTCAGTTGAGCTCAGCTCATCGCAGCTCCGTCCCACTCAGGGAGTCTCAGACAGACGAACCAAGGCCACCGCACTGTCTGCTACCCACCACTCATCTCCCCACTGAACTCCATACACTGCCAGATTAAGCTTTGAGATGCACTGAGAGGAGACTGTTTTCACATTGTGCGTGGGCACATGTGTGTTGCTTCATTTCTTTTGTGGCCTAAGAAAAAGCTCCATTAGTTCCTATAAGCATTGGAGGATGTCAATCATCCTTAACGGCAAACTGCCACCTCCATGCTGAAGTGATAATGATAATCTTGTACAGTACATTGACATAATAAAAAGTGTATGTGTATTAATGCATAGCTGTTCAATTTCAATATTATTTTATGTCAAACTGTATAATAGGTCATATTTTTCAGGAATTGCCGAATATGGTTCCCACTGTAAATGAACAGAAAACCAAAGCATGAAACCAAAATAGTCAGCAGAAAAAGCTGTTGTTTATTCGCTATGATATTTTTTGGAAGACTTGACTACAAGGGCAGGCACACAAATATGTGGGTGCATTCATTTTGCTAGACTTTCCAATATAACACCATGGTAGAAAGGTAAATGTTGGGAAAATCCTGTCCCAAACTATATTTGCAGGTGCAGTGGGTAGCACTTTGTACCAGTGAAGGCAAAGTTCATCATCATTCTCCCTCTGAAAACAGTGAACGTCCATTGTACCATCTACTGCATACTGCCAAATGTGAATCTAGCTTTCGTGTGAATTTTAGTCAGTGTAATGATAACATGGCCAACAGCTGAAGGAGGCTCACTCTTCCTGCAGTTTCCTCGGCCTCACCCCTTCGATCTCCCCTCACAGACCCTGGAAGTAGAGCATCTGGTTTATGCTGTACAGAGGTCAGTCAGTTTCTTGGAGTGAGTGTGGGTGTTTGCTCCTCGTAGCCCCATTTCCTCCCTGCTTTTGTAGTTATGTGATTGCAAGGTCAGGGTGGAGCACAGTGCTCCACCTGCAGGAGAAGGAGAACGGGTTCATAATGGTGATTAAGAGCTGGAAACATCAAGATGGACAACTAAACCTAAATCGTCCTTAGATAGTAGTGACCAAGACCTTGCTATTCCTACTCACACGATTCATTTTTGATCCACAGTAGGTTGTCAGGTAGATAGATAGATACAGTGAATGAATGCATATATATATATATTTGGACACACACACATGCATGCTTACTGAATGACTTGTATTTTGTTTATTTATTGCAAGAAGAAATTCCACTATCACAGGAGCAACAAACTCAGAATACCATCAGCAACACAACATACTTTAAGCATGACAGCCATAACAGTAAAAGTGACTAGTAGGCCTGATGTGAAAGAAATGTATGGTTTTATAGTCCCATTGCTACCTTTATTTGCACAGTGATAGAGCAGGAAGCGCAAATTTTATTCATGCCAAAATTCACCTCACCTTCTGATGGAAGTACTACATGTATTTGATGTCTAATATCAGTTTTACTTGTATTCTCAGTCTGCACAAGATCTGTTTCTATTGCTCTTGAGTAAATACCTTATAAATAGATTGGTGTTTTTTTTTAGGATGGGCTTATGATTGATAAAAAGCTCATTTTCATTATAAAGCATATTGGAATATGCCAAATATTTGAGTTGTCATATAAATTAGAGTTGTAATGATATGGCCCTTATCACTCTTGTTACACCTGCATAACTGGTGATTCAGCGAACGAGGCGCTCATTGGTACAATAAATCCTGCGGTGGTATGGTATGCTCCAGAAATCAGCCCCTGTTAACTGACTGCCCTCCACAATACTGCCGCTCTGTCAAAGATTTGCTGACAGGCCATCTCCCATGTGATATTACCGTCATTGCGCGGTGCCCCTTTTACCATGCGCCGGAGACCCAGCCCACAACCCTGCATACACACACTCCTCAAGCTCTCCGACTTCTAAAGACGCTGATGCCCTTTTATTAACCCTATTAAAGTTTACTGTGTTATTCTGAACTGTACCTGCATGTTCTATCAAGGTTTACGGCCCCCGCACAGCATTTAAAGATAAGGGCGACTCAGCCATGCACAGCTGTGCAGGAGGTGGGCGACGCTCGCATGAAAAGCTACACATGGAAATCTTTCGAAAGGACAACGCTTTTACCAGATACTCTAATGAATTTGACTGTGCGTGTGTGTTTGTGTGTGAGCGATCGAGTGAGCGATTCCAGCCATCCCATCCATCCGCAACCTGACCAACCCCTGTCAGGCAAGGTGATGGGTGTATAATGATGCTGGGTAATGAGATGCAGATATCCCTGTCATGGAGCGCTCCGTATCTCCACTGCCTCATGGCTTCCACAGATACACACACGTCACAAAAATATTCACAATTGTACAACATACATACACACGCAGAGCTCTTAATAACAGTGCTATGAGCAATATGACAAAAATGGGGCCATATTAAATTTTTTTCGCGGTTAATGTTCAAATTTTTCCATCCTGATGTCAAGAATGCTGAGCATCTGGCCTTGGCTGGGCTCAATTCAGTAGAGTGAGCATTGAGGAGGATGGGGGAGGACTTTGCCGGTGGCGCGGAATGGGGGGGGAGTGGCATTCCAACCGTTTGTCGTTGTCCCTGGCCGGTGACCGGTGCTCTGCTGCAGTGATACAGTACTGAAACACAAGGATTTGTTGCCACTGGAAGAGCTCCCTGTTTCCAGTTAAATCTGAGCAAAAATTTCCACAGCGTTTCAAGCAAGAAAAAAAAAACAGTGAAAGGAGGCAGATGTAAAAGAAGGAAAGCGGCTGAGTAAGAGCAAGAGAGAGGAATGAGGGGTTTTATTTGTTTGAATATGTAGAATTCTCTCCCTTTTTGTTGAGCTAGGAAGATATCCTCGACTGTCCCCTTCCAAAGCACACAGAGTACTAAATTGGTCATTGGCGGGTATAGGACATGCTCACTTGCATTAGAAAGAACCTGAAAACGGCTTTACAAATCATGTGCACTGTTTGGCCATCAGGCAACGGGATATTGAATAATAGCCTTCCACTTTGAGACTGAGAGAGAACGAGAGAAAGGGAGATGTAGACCATACGAATTTTCATAAGTGCTGTTATTAGTTAGATCAAAATGAAACTTTTTCAGGTGGTATTGGCATGTACGCCTCATTTTGATTTCCCTGGAAGAGTTTCTAGGAGTAAGGAGCCGGCCACGGCTTTGGACAGAACATGCAGGAGTTCTTGGAGACTGTTCCATAACGTTTGCTGCTGTTCCATTGCCACAGTAAGCAGAGGTGGCAGGTCATTTGGATCTGGCCGGCTTGTTGTGGCTTCTGTATTTTGTCTAACATGTTACGGAGAATCTAAGCATAGCCGGGTCCGGATTGGGCCAAACAGCAGCCTTTCATCTCCATTTGGGCAAAGAGACGGTCTGCAAAGCCACAGCCAAACTCTGCCTTCCCACAGCCTCCTGGACCTTCCATCACAGCATGCAGCAAACACCAGATTGGCACTGCGCTGTATTCTCCGTCCTCCACATCTCATATATCTGTCTTAATCCACGATACTGTCTCTGTCATAGTTTCTTTCTCTGCCCAGATAGCTCTTAACCTTTATTCTCCCCATTTCACCTCTCTCCTTCTCTGTCTTTCCTTACATCATATATCATTTGCTCCCACAGTTTTGGGAAAAGGGGGAGTAGGGTAGTTTATGAAACAGTAAAACGTCTCGGACTTGAACAAATTACCTTCCCTTTATGTTGCTTTACTCTGGCACTGTTGCAGGCCCTTTACCTAAGTCTCAGTGGTCCTGCAGTGTGAATAAAACTGTTGTGGCTGCAAAACACCACTGGTAAAACACTCTTGGCCCTTCAGGTGCTGGGTGGATCTTGCAGACTATATGCATTCAATTACGTTGATTAGACATGTACTTTTGTCCTGAGCTCTGTTTTCAATGTGCTGACAGCCTTTTGAAGTGTAAAGGTGTGACGAAGCATGGACCAGAGGATGGGCGAGGCAGTCGCTACGTGATATTCGATGGCATGTCGAAAATAGAATGAAATAAAATAAATCCTTTTTGAAAAGCTTGGCCTATTCTGGCTCCAGAGTTTAGCTTTGATAAGGTCCGGCAACCTGGAATCTCTTTGCTTCCCTGAACGAGGCATGATCTCAACGAGGGCCAAAGATTCTTTGTAGGCCCTGAGATGACATACATCCAGAGTTCAGCCTGCGGTAGTGAAACAGTCGATATATGATTGGAGTGACGGTTGATTGCACCTGGACCGGTCCGTGGTGCTTGCTGAAGTCATTTTTCCATGCCGGGGAGCCCTAACTAACATCTTGCAAAACCAACTCGCTCCTTTCTTTTTTTTTTACCTCAATGATGGAGTTATTCAAAGACCGTGACACAGAAATATCACTGAGGATGATATTGGAGGGCTCAGTCCCCTGACCTTTTTAATGTGGAGAAGTGGTTAGGACTTTGGAACTGGTAATGGGAGGCTTGTGGGTTTGAATGGAGCGTGGACCCCTGCTGCTAGGCCTCTGGGCCAAGCCTTCTATATTACCTCTCTCCCCACTGTTCCACAGTCCACCGCTGCTATATCCCGAGTAAAACACCGCTGGACTCATTGTAAGTTATGCTTGAGGATCAGAGCGTCTGCTCAGCAAATACATCATGTAATACTATATAATTTTATGTCTGGTAAGTGATGCTGCACCAGTCAAATGGTCACTTAATCCAGACAAGCAGTAGCCCCCTGCCATTCTATGCCTCTGCCGCTTCAATAGAAGAAATGAAAGTATCTGAAAATTCATTGTTTCAATATGGAGTGAACCTGGTCATGAAAAGCACGGCAGTAAAAATGGCTGCTAGAGACAGGGTGGCGTGGTCGAGCTGTAAAAGGGGTCATAGGGACAGGTAGTCTCCTGAACCCAGCAGCCGGTGGGCTGATGATATATTCTGTCTTGTCCTGCCTTGGCTGTGAACAAGTGGCCTTAAACACTTCTCCTTCCCCTGTCCCCTGGTTCAGGCCAAATCCCTCTTTCCACCCACCCTCTGTCTAGAATTTCTCCCTTCAGACGAAAAAGTGTTTGCATAAGTGCAGGAATCATCATCACTGTAATTGTTGTTTCTGACCATTGCGGAAAGCCATCATTCTCCATTATTTTCATGGTGTTTCTTCTCATCTTCGTCTTTAGTGTCATCATCTCCCCTCCGTCTCGGCTTATACCTCTATCTCAGATGTTGTTGTGGCTTGACTGATTACGGCTTTTGTCGATCCATCTCGGGCTTTCCTCTCTGTGTTTCTCTCATTTTCTATGTGCTTCGGTATGCCTGAGGCAACCGTCTCTTCTCTCCCTGTGGATGGAGAATGAGGAGGTAAATCAAGCCTTGAGTGGATTAGGCTACACGGTCTGCAGCTGCTTCTCCTGCTGCCTCCTCTGTCTGCAGCCATTACTCTCCACAGACGGCCCTCAAACATGCTCACCGAGTAATGTTTGAAATACTGACCTGCTGAGAGAGCTCCCAAATGTTGTCAAAATTCCCACCCCCCAAGTCCTGCGAGCCTTGTGCACATTTTACTCTCTGTATATCCATGATAGATATATGAAGGGGGTTAATAATTCATTCAGCACCTGGGAGAGAGTGCACATGGTGCGGGGGGAAACCAAGCCGAAACCCCGAATTCATTTCCTCTATTGATTTTAGACGAACAAGTTCATTTTCACCAGACGTACACTTTGTCTTTCTGAATGTATTTCACCTTCAGGGGGGTTGGGGATCCCTCCGAGTCCATGTTAAATATAAAAAGAAATTCCTAAAATTATGGACAGACCGATAAATTTGTCTCCCAGCAGTCCAGTTCCCCTGGTGTGGTTCGTAAGTAAACAGCGCCAGGGAGGTTACATTGTAATGGCGGGGGTCACATTTTACAACCCTGCGAACTCTACGCTGTTGGATTAGCCCCTGTAATTTCCTCGTCTTGCTTTGCTCCAGAAAAATCCCTAAGGTCGTTGACCTCTGTGACTAGCAATGTGATGAGTATCATGTTTAATGCATTTCATTGTCTGGGATTTTTTTGTGTGTTTTTACATAAAAGGGATCTGTGAAAAACACTGTTATTTTCTGTAACCGCTATGGAGGTGTGGGCGTGAGAGGGGAAGTGCTGTTTGGCAGTTAAAGCGGTCACTTCCCCAGTCCGGGAAGCTTCGGAGGCCCTGGCCTCTCCAATTTCTCTGAAGACAGTTTTCGGCCATCCTGCACAACATCACGCTGGTCTTCGGGACCTCTGGGCAGGGTTGGTCCAAGGCCGCAGCCACAACAGAACCTAGTGGTCCACTGGAGCGCACTGCCAGGTCTGCTATACACACTCGCCGCACGAGAGGGTCCAGAATAGTCGGGCCAAGACATACCAAATGAAGCCAGACCAGGCCCGCAAGAAACAAGTAGGTCCACCCTTTAGTGGTGGAGGGTTGGCGCAATCTTGCTTTCTTCTTCTTCTTTTTCTTCTCTCCCTCTCTTTCTCTCTCACTCTTTCTGCTGGGCACAGTGTCTGACATTACAGCTCCATACACGGATGACTGCATCTCTCTCTCCATTTCTTTCCTTCTCCACTCTCTGGTAGTGTCCACACACAGCGACTACGCTGCTATTGTGGGTTTTTTTGGCTCGTTATTCCTCTGTCTTTCTCTCTCTCTCTCTCTCTCTCTTTCTTTCTATGTTCTTCCTCCTTGCTTGTCCACCCATACATTCTTACATTTAATTTCAGCTTTGCAGGGCCCTTGTTTAGCTCCTGGCTCCCAGGCAGCTCTTTCTGTTGTTTTCTGAAACTGACTTTTCCCTGGGTCATCAGGTTCAGCCTGACACACTGACCTCAGCTGGCCCTCTATCTATTTATCCATTATGTTGTTACTCCTGATCAGCTACAGGAATTGATCTGTTTCCCATACAGCACTGTTAACACGCCAAAGTGCAGCCTGTTCAGGTTTTCCCTTGCGTGGACGGAGAGGGAATTGAGGAGTAGGTTGCAGGAGGAGTAAGAAAGACCTGAAACGTATTGGGATTTCAGTTGAGAGGGGAGACTTCACACCTGGGGAGAAGAGTGCTTTGGGACTCTATCTTGCTCTCTCTCTCTCTTTCCCTCCCTTCTTCCTCCCTCCCGACCAGTGTCTTAGCACTGCCAATAGTGATGACTTTTCCACATCTCTCCCCTCTCTCACCTCTCCTCCTACACCCCTCCACCTCATCCCATGTCCCTTTAAATCTTTTTTTTTTTAATAATAATGTGAGAGGTTCTGTTGGGACTTCCAAGTTGTAAATGATTGAGGGGACCAGCTGCCCTCAGGCAGGCCTGTGCTAGCTGGACTGGAGGGTTTCTGCTGATGAGGACTACAGAACCAGGCATCAGATGATTACATATAGCACATACTAGGTGGCTTCACCCTGTGGCAGCAAGGCAATATCACACAGCAAGCCTGAGTAAAACTCCGGGAGTTACTGTAATAAGACTGACGCACATGTGATGTGTGTAAAACCTCTCTTGCACTGAAGAGATTTTTCTTCTTTCCTCTCTTTATGCACTGCCTTGCCTCTGCTCTCCATAATTCAGGACCTCAGTAACAGGCGTGAGGTGCGAACACTAGACTGAAACAGTGTTGTGCGCTGAAGAACAGGGCAGCGTATCGTCTTCTTACATCCTGTTTGCCAAAACCCAAATGGAAAGCAGAGGGCGGAAAGTGGCAGATGACACTCCATCTATCTGACTGTCCAGCAGCAGCAGGGCAATCTCCTGCTATGAACTCAGTCAGTCAGTTATGGCTGCGACTCCAACCAGCCATAGCTGCCAGTACACACTTGCTATAACCCAGCCAGCCTGCCAAGTCAGTCAGTCAGTCATTCATCCAGCCAACAATGTCAACTATTGTTTTCAATCAGTCATTTTCAACCATGAATTATCCCAGTTTCTCAGTCTTGTGCCTTTGCGGTGTTTTTTCTCTTCCCCTTCTCCCTCTCCTTCTGCCCTGCTCTCTCAACCTCGATGATAGACACTCTCAGAGAGGTAGCCAAGTGGCTCGAGTTTGTTTTGACATTTCACCGGCTCTGCCGTGAACGTGTTTAGAGTTTCTCTGCATGATCGGGCTTAGATCAAAGGGTTTCATGCACTGTGTGGTCGTATTTGGGGATTTTGAATCTGGGGGGCCTTTGCTGCTGCATTAATAAAGTAAGGCGTGGTGGTCTTTGATACACGTAACCCAACTTGATTGGACTTTGCATGGGCTTGACCTTTAACCTACCCCCTGGTTAAGTGGATTGTGGCCAAACCTAAGGGCCAGAATGGAGCAACAAACAAGTTTCTGCTACTGCTTACTGTCAGCTCCAGGACTCTGTTGTACTTGGAATAAACCTTGGTCACTTACTTTTTTTTTTTTTTTTTTGCTCTCTCTCTCTGAGTAGTCCGCCTCCCCTCCGCTTAATCTTGAAACCATCATCTCCCCAGTCTGTTTCTCTTTAAATTGAATTTGAAATATTCATTCCCTTTTTTTGAGCTGGGTTAGTATGCCCCTGGAGGCCTTTGTGGATTTCAGAATGTGTCATTCTGAGGGGATTCAGACGGGGTTGTGGGACTTGCCGATCTGTGCGCCATGTTTCACTCACTGTCACCGCCGACCTTTGCTCATGCTATGCTGATGACCTGCATCTGGGCCATATGGGCCCGGCATGAATGCCAAAGTCCACTGTCCCTGTGAGCTCATGAGCCATGGTTGGTATACAGCCAGGCCTGTTCACTTCACTTAACTCAAATCCAGTTCATTTCAGTACACCAGGTCACTTCAGAGCAGCTCAATTCCATTTAGTTTGATTTTCTCCATAGGAAAAAAGCTGACGTACCCAACACGGCAGCCACACAGACAATTTATCCTGTCTTTTCCAAAACTTCGGCTTAGAAAACACGCGTGCACTTTACTCTAGAAATTGTTTGTTTACAGGCAGGGATGATGTGTGGACGAAAAGGCTTCCAAGGTGTGCATGCCATCTGTGTAGCAAAGAAAATTTATAAGCAAAGTAGCTTATAACTAGGCCTTGGGAATGATTGAATTTTTCAGTGTAGACTGGCATAAGTTTTGGCATTGTTAGTGATTGGGGACAGCAATGTTCCTCGAACAACAGGAAAGGCTGGGACAATAGCAGGAAGCAGAGGCTGTGAGAGGAAAGGGCTTATTGCCTTCTGGCTTCCTGTCCCAGCCTGCTTTACTGTAGCATGACTGTGATACGCTGAGGTGTACATTTTGTGTGTGTGTGTGTGTGTCTGTGTGTGTATGTGTTCTTATGTCTTTGTGCACTCTCAGCTCCCACTGCTTCGCCAATGACCCCGTGTTTCCTCTTCCTGCTCTCCAGGTCTGTATGAGCTGCTGGCGGCTCTGCCCTCCCAGCTCCAGCCCCATGTCAGCCGCCCTGAGGACAGCACCTTCCTCCAGGACATGTTTGGTGAGAGGAGCCTCCAATCGCTGGTCAAGGTAAAAAAAAAGAAAAGAAAAGAAAAAAAAAGAAAAGAAATCTCTTCCTTTAAGAGCTTCCCTTTCAAGTGTTAAGGAGTGTGTGATTGCTTTTCAAAGGCATGTGTCTTGTTTTTATTACCACAGCGCTGATGTCAGGGCAGTGTGTTTGTCAGTGAGCAAATTCATGGCTTAGACATTTGGTGATGCCAAACGTCATCTTGATTTCTGGTCTGTTTCTTATTCAGCAATGTACTGCTCATGTCTAATTAATTAAAGTAAGTAATAGTTTTAATATTGACAATTTAAGTCTAACTACAAATTTTAACGCTTTAGTTGCAGTTTTTGACGCAGCTTGCAGTTCTCAACTACTCAGATCCAAACTGCATGCAAAGAGAAGGACGATTTTAGTGTTAAATATACATGTGGATCTCAGTAGGCATGTGTTTCTCAAAAATAGCAACAACAGGCAAGACAAAGATGTCATATTTATTGTCAAAATACTTGTGTTTTATACTGTGGGACTGGTATAGTTACAGTATGAACACTGTGAGACTGGGCAGAATCTGTATTTCTCTTTCTTTTCTTCTCTCAAAACGTACACTTGTACCTTTTCCCAACATAGCTTTACTTTCCTCATTTGACCTCTTTTTACTGCTCCTCCCAATCTCATTCATACGTAAGTTTATTATCATTCTAAGGAAGCCTACCCACCCATATAGTCTATCTCACTTTCTGCCAGTGTGAGTGTGAATTCTTCACGCAGGCTGAGTCTGTGGCCTGGTCCCTGCTTGTTAAACCGGAGTGCTGCAGAGGTTTGGGGAGAAGATGAGCACACTTGATATCTTTATATTCTAGCAGACAGACAGAGTTAATGAATGAACCACATGCTGTCTGTCAGCCCTCTGCCCTAACCTCATCTTCACTTGGGATCCTGTCTGCAGTCCACAGCTCTCCTCCTCCTCCAGCTCTTACTTTTGCGAAGGGAAAAGAAACAAAGGCTTTTTTCCCAGTATTTTTGTCTACCAGCTTGTTCGTCATTCCTTACTCAAACAGAATGATGAGTACATGTGGCAGCTGCTTCAATTCTTTCTCCACTCACTTTACTGCAAATCAAAATGCTTTTTTAAGTCAATTTACCAAGTAAACTTGTCAAATGGATAAAACATCTGATTTTATCCTTTGTATCTGGTCTGTCTCTCCATTTTGAAAGCATGCCTAAAACTGTTTTCATGTGCTGGCATGATATATTTCCCCCGTTGGTGGTCTCTTTCTCTCCAGCTAGAATCATTATGTCACAGCAGCGATTGAGAGAGAAAAATCGACATAATTTTCAACCCCCTCCCTCTAAAGAAATCTTTTCTATGTAAGCATGTTTGTTCAGGATCCCGGGTTGTAATGAGCCAACATGAGCGTGTAAAAGTGCCTGAATTATGGCATACCTCAGGCGCTGGAGTCAAAACTGGAGGTTGGGGCTCGAGGAAACCAGAAGGGTTTCATTTGATGCCTAGATTGTTATGGATGGCCAAGGAATAAGGCGTCTATAACACAGATAATGATGGGCAGGGCCTGTGCATATTCAGGCTCTCGTTCTTGTCGGCCCCAAAGAAAACACCGCAGTGTGGGGCAGATAGAATGATGCTAATGAAGGTGGCATTATATTTCTGTGATATTTAGCCAGGCATATGGGTGGAGCTCCCCGACTTCACCTGGCCTTCTAACCACCCCTGATTATAGCTAATCCACAGTGATCTTTCTAGAGGAACTCAAAGGGGATAGACAATGTCAGTGTTGTTCAGGACTTAACACGCTTGGTAATATTTTTCAAGGGGAGAACTTTTAACAGGTTAGATTATTTCCATACTGTTCAGAGTTGAATGTGTTTGGCATTAATACTTAAAAAGAGGAAAGACCATTATGGTGCCATGCCCTCGTAGGCACTTTACTTGGAGTGTGCTTGCTTAGACGAGCTTTGTACCAGTAGGTAGAGTTTATTCTTATATTCATCTTGGTTACAGTTGATGTTGATATTATGTCTGCAATAAGTTCTCTCATAACAACCAATTCATTAAGACATACCAGTTTTTAATAGACATACTAAGTGGATTCTGGGATCTTTGATTCAGCAGAAAATTTGCGGAGACATGCACTGAAATCAGATGCCTCTGTGACACCAGCTGCACATATGGGAAAAGGGGCAGGAGAGCTTGGAAGTAATTTCCCCCTTCTCCATCTGCAAAGGGGTCCCAACCGATAAACGAGCTCAGTGATTGTCGCACAGTGACATTTAAGACGTGTGCGTGTGTCTGTGTTTGTGTGCACGCATGCAAAGATAGCTGAACGGTTGATTTGACTCACCAGCAGTGCAAGATGTGAATCCCACTTTTGAGGATATGCCTGCCAGATACTGGGTGGTACTCAGACTTGGGCCCGTGTCAGCTGCAATTCAATAAATATCAACCAAGGTCTCAAAGCTAAAGTGACCCAATTCATTGTCGCTGCTGTAGCAAAATATATAAACCTGGTCCATGAAATGATCGAATATGTCAACTTCAAAGCCACATTGTTTCTCTACCAAGATGAGGCTGTTAATTCTACCTATTTTTCATGCTCCCTTTTTCTTCAGTCGAGAGAAACCAAGCTGCTTTTAGCGTCTCTTATCGTTAGCCTGGAGGCGTAAGTGGAAACCGTCCCACTCCAGACAGCTAGAACTATGTGTTTCCTCTGCTCTCCACTTGGTACCGAGACGTGAGCCAGCCTGTCAGCTGGTGAGCCAAACGGAGAGACAGGCAGACTTGGAGACACACAGAAGTACAGAACAACCATCTCGTCTTACAGCAGAGTCCAGCAGTCAGACGGGAGCATTCAGGTGAACATGGCTAACATCAGTGGCACGCCATTAATAAAACCTTAATTGTCCCCTTCCTTAAAAGCCCTACCTCCAAACCTCTACAGATTCCACCTTTTATTCCACAAGGCTGTGAAGTGGATACTTTGGGAAAGGCTAAACAGCAGAGAGAAAACACACACATCATGTTAATCTGACAGGCTCGGCAGCCCAGGTCGCTTGTATGGAAACTCTCAGGCCTCACCTGGGTAATTATGGAGCATCAGTTGCTGGTCAGTGTCTTTAGAGAAAGAGAGAAGGACCAGAGGAGTAGGTGTCAGAGACAGAAAGTGAAAGAAGAAAGAGAAGGAGAGAAATCGGGCCTGCTGGAGACTTAAACCAGACTTCTCTACTCTCTGTCTCTCCTCACCTGCCCTCATCAGACGGTCAGGACAACCTCTCACGTCCCTCTTAATCCGATTATGTCACAGACATGAAACAAATATTTTCTAATATCGTCTTTCAGCAATGCCCCCGGCTCGCAAGGTCGCCTCACTTCGCGGACTTGTCATCAGTGCAGCATCGGGGTTGACGTGAAATGCGAGCGCTGGCACGTACGACTATCACAGCTCAAACCACAGACAGTTCCCCTCCTTTCAATTAAAGGGAGTTACTCAAGTGTGCTTTCTATAAATTCCGCCACACTCACTGTTCCGCTGCCAAGTTTCTGCTCCACAAAAAGCCACAGGAAATATAATACAACGTTCAATTTCCACCTGCCTCAGGTGTGGTGCTCTTTTAAGACCAAGTTTCTGTCATCAGGCCTTCAGCCAGGCCTTGAGCTCTCTCGTTTTGTGGTCAGTCAGTTTTCCCTTTAATTCTGTTCTAGTTAGATGCTAATGGGCTTGGCGCTTGCCTCCTTGTTACCCAGCACTATTTATGTGGGCTTGGCAGTTTGCTCTTCAATGCTACAGCCCTTTAATGACATGTAAAGGTGCCTTAGCTTACGCTTGTACCCAAATGGAAAGTTTCCACTGTTTTTGATGAATGGGCTCATTTTGAGACAAACTGGACTGTATTCCTTGAATACCAGACTCAGTATGAATAACTGGACTGAGTACGAGGTAGACCTCCAAATTTTGTGACTCAGCCTATTATGTTCATTTCTGTACCCATGGTCAGCAATCACAGACTCACTCTTTGGGCACTTATCTTAGCCTCTCCAAACCTCCAAACATCTCACTTTGCCCTTGCTCTTTATTATCCAGGGAGATCCAAAAAAGGAAATTGTTGCAAACCTCTCACCCTGCTGCAATCCCTCTCTCTGAGCCCGTTGAGCCCCACACCCTGCGCACAGCAATAAAAACTGGCTAATCGTCTCTGGTGCAAGGCTCGACCTGTAAGTCAATACCACCTTAGAGATCCACTCGTACTGTCTGTGGTTAGCACGTCCTGTGCACCGGTCGCCTCAGAGGTCTGTATTTATTATTTCGAGGGAACAGGAGCCCTCGTGGGGAGCTGAGCAAATACCTGCAGGCTGCTTTGGAGAAGGGAACCTCCATCCTTAGGGAACGTGACCTTCATAGCTGTCTACCCTCCTGACTAACTCAGTTAGTCTACTTAGTGCACCTATTTAGATCCTGTATTGTAATTTAAAAAAGCTTGGGGCTTCGGTACCATAGTGACAGTAAAGTAAAGATCATTATGGATTGCGTAGCCTTGGCTATAGTGATTCAAGCTGTCATTTGTTCCTAGAAAATGTTTTTTCTGACACAAGCAGGGTGGTTATTTACGGTTTGAAAACCTCTTTTGCATCCAAAATAAATCTCCCTCCTCGCAACGTTATACTCGGTGCTTAGGCTACCTTCCAAATATTTTCATAAGTGTTTAATGGCCGAGTGCAGCGCGAAGTCGAAAGATCATGCTCAATGTCCACAAACATGCACCTCTGAATAGAGCCAGAGGAGCCAGACGAAAAGACGATGAACGAAGCCAAAGGCAGGGTTGTGATAGGGACAGGGGAAGAGGAGGAGGGAAACTCCCTCCAAGAGCAGACAGGCAGGAGTATGGCCCGTTGACTACTGAATAGCCTTAAAACTCACTGAGTTGAACCATGTCTAGGGTACGGGGGGGGAGAGGGAAAACGAAGAGAGGCCTACAGATCTACCAATCCTCATTCTATCAGTCAAACGTCTGTATTGGTAATCAAGGGAACTCTCTGGAGTGATCCCACAACCATTATTCCAGGTCACTTTGGTCGACCCCGATTTCCATTTTTGTGTTCCTTTGGAAAAAAAAAAGGACCCAAAGTGAAACCAGAAGGCCTATACAATATGAAGCCAATCTTAATAGGACATGGAGAATAAGAGCAGTGCAGAAAATTTGGAAAATAAGGTTCATGGTGCCATATATTGTATTTATGAGTCCCTCGTGGGCAGAGAACTGCCTGAAGACATCATGGGCTAGCCCACTGCTCACCTGGAGTTTTTAAAGATAGTCCGCACAAATTTATATGTTGAACTGACTGCCGTGAAAGTAGTCGAATCAATCTGACTCAGTAAGGCATATGCATTTGTCCTGGCATTACACCCTCAGCCATTCATCATATATTGTTTTCTAACCCAATAGTGTATATAAATCACTTGAATGAGTTGCTTGATTAATATATGGCACTTGCCGTGCATTTTGCTGGTGATGTTTTTATTCTGTGCAAATAATGAAAGGCGATATAAGAGACTGAAACACAAGCGGAAAACCTGCAATGACTTTGTTTTCTGACTGTCTATGGTTCACGAGCTTGTGCATTTTCGTGCGTTCACGTGTGTGTCTGCGTCTCATAGTCCAGCGCTGTCCCTGACATACGGAATAAACGAGGTCTACGCGGGGGTGTGTCAGGGGCCCCTCTGCTCCGTCTCCAAGAGTGCCGAGGGGAAATCTATCTCCCATCTTAATGATACGGCTGTCAGGGATGCTTGGCCTGCTGCCCTGCTCTCTACTTCTCTCTCTCTCTTTTGTCCACTGCATCTGCTCCCAGTTCTTAATTAGCTGTCGCATTCTCCAGGCTTTTGCCACGACAAACGAGAGTACGTCTCACACGAATCTGAGCTCAAGCACCAGACCCCCATGTATAGGGTCATGGTCAAGTCACATAAGATGCTGTGTGTGTGTATGTGTGTGTGTGTGTGTGTGTGTGTGTGTGTGTGACCCAGCCACCAGTGCAGAACTATGAAATGCTTGCACCGCCGTAGACAATGCAAACAAGAAACAGCGTCACTTGAAACTTAAAACAGCTTGTATAGTTACCTGCACGTGATCTGAGTCCACGTGGTGGTGAATTATCCTCACTAGTTGCTCCGTGCTCCACTGGACTGCTAATCCAGAATACTGGTTTCAATTCCTCAAAAAATTCCTCAAAAAACGTTTTTTATATTTGCATGAGCCACTTTGTTCATGCTCATTTATGTGCTAAAAATTTTTTTTTGTTGATTAGAGACACTATGGAAGTGAAACAAATCCAGTGTTCTGGATTAGCAGCCCTAGTGAGGATATTTCACCACCATGTGGACTCAGATCACGTGCAGGTAACTCTACAACCCAACACTCAACCAAATTTTAATTTGCTTTAAACTAGTAGGATTTGCCAGTTGCTCCCTTGGCAGAGTGATGGAGGATGACGCTGCTGCCTCCAGGCTGGAGTTGAAAATTGCGCCACACTCTCCAGGACCCGGGGCTTCAATGCCAGGGCCGCAATACAGGTTCTGCTCTATAAACCGACCTACTTTGTGAAAGGAGAGAAGAGCCAGTCTCAACCTTTCTCCTGGTGATACTTGAGTAAACACGCCAACTGACAGCTATTTCAGTCACAACCCCGCATGACTGTTTGCACACACACACACACACACACACACACACCTACACACACTCCCAACTTGGTGTAGTCTACTGGGCGCCCTGACAAGGTGTTCTGGATCGGACCACGGGATTGGACTCAGGCGGATTAACAGAGG
>OMKZ01014903.1:0-17855 GCA_900302535.1 Neoniphon sammara | reverse complement strand
CAATGGCTGTGCCGGGATCACAAGAACACAAACATCAGTCTCAATTCACTCCTCTGCTAAATATCAAGCCTAAGCACAGGAGCAGCTATAGGCCAAAGTGTTACATCGGTTCAGCATTGTCCAGGCAGAGATCACCGACACCTGTGATTGGAGTGAGGCTCGATGTTGTTTCCAATAGGCAATTATCTCAATCGGATCACATTTGGATTCAGGCAGTAGCACAGGGTAATTACGGAGGTCAGCGGCTAAGAGTGAACCACCGCCACCCCCTCCCTTTCCTCCTTTCTTTCTTCCATGCTCTCCTAGCTCTCTTGGGACTGTCAACTGATGAGTCTCTGAGATGCAACACGCTCATTGATTTAAGACCCGCCACAGGCATTGATTTGAAATGGCTGAGGTACCAGGCACAGCGCACCCTGCCTGTCCTAATGACTAGATCAAATGCATCACACCTCCTCAACTGGCTGGTCCAATACTGACTACATTCCAGACCAAATACAATCATAAAACTAATTCCCTTTTAGACTCTTGAATTTATGCTCAGCTCCTTGCGGTCGCATTGCTATTATCTGTAAGATGTGATTTGATCATTGGGGGTCACTAAATTATCATGAATAAAATTTAGCTGAGAATGCTACAAAAAAATAACGGTGCTCAAAAAAGAGGACATGGATGATTCAAGTAATGTAACACAGCGGTCTGTTTGCACAATTTGTATTCAAAGAGTGACTGATGGCTTTGGAGGCAGATGTAATATGCACTTGTAATGAAATGGAAGGGCCTCCTTGAATTCCCTGGTGTGGAAGGGTCTCTTCGTTTTCTTGCCTCTTGCACCTTTTGCTCTCATGTTTATATAACAGTATAGTCTCAATCATTCTCTCCGGCTGGTTGAAGGTTACCAGGGGCAAGAGGGGTAACAAATGGGCTCTGCGCACCATCTGAGAGCTAGCAGGCTGAAGGCTGGATAATGGCCTGTCATAATGGACAATATAGGCAGAACCCTCCTGAGACCAGGAAACCAAAGAACAAGTAGGCTGAATTATTCATGGTTACCATGGCGGCCCGCACAGCTGCATTACATTAGGCTCTTCATTAGCCGTACCATATTCTACAAAAAGCTTGAAACTAGAATATGACCAATATTTCCCATTGAAGGAAGACATTATCATAAGCTCTCGAGGGGGTTTATTCCTGCTTAAATGTGCCTGAGTGCTGACCTTCTTCACCACCGTGATAATGTGGTGGGGATTAAAATGTGATTCCATCCACGACAAGAGCTTCTCATGCTTATTCTAATGATGGCTGCACTGTGACAGCTCGGGCTATTCTGACACTGCAGTCATTTTCCACTAATAAGACACTTAACACAGGGCCTCTCGCTCCTCTCCTCTCCTCTCTCTGAATGCTTAGATGAGGTAGAGACACAAGTACCTGAAAGAAAATTGCAGTCTGGGTTATATTTGCTTTTCACCTGTGTACAAATCCATCTGTCATTCAGATTGCATTGATAAGATCATCTGTGGAGTGTCTAACACCTTCTATACAACCTTAGGCTGTATGCCTTCTGTATGCCTACATACGAGGCAATAAATAAAGCTTGTAAGCATACAGTGCTTTTGGTTCATGCCCTGTATGCCGACATACATGAACTGTATGAAATAAAGCTTGCAAGCTCACTCAAGGCAAGTGATTTTGGGATTGGCTGTGAGCAGAAAAGAGAGTCCAGCTCACATTTTCATTGAAGCCAACAATGTTGTGATCCTGCCTGTGTTCTGCTGTCTGTTGTGCAATCACAACTCTTCCCAACTTTTAAAGTAAAACAAATGATTGACATATCTTTAAAAACAGCAAATAGTCTATATCTCCTGTTTTGCCATAACGCATGGATATTACAAAAATGCATATAATAAAGCATATAATAATTATTTTTAATTAAATTAAAACATATTTTATTAATTAAAACATAGGAGACATGGCAAAAATAATAATCTTTCTTCACACTGTATAGTGGTGTTTTATGTTATTTTTCGTCATCTGTAGTTTACATATCTTCATATTTGTCTTGTCTCATGGTAAGCCACCTAACATTACATGTTGTACAATAAAATGCATTCATATGTAAATGAATGTAAATGAAGGTGTTTGTTGGCATGTAACCCACTGTAAGCCGTTTGTTTTATTGTTTAAGATGTTGCTTATTGTTTATCTCAATTACACGAATCAACCGTTTTCTCGATTCTTAACATTGTACCACAACAACAATAACATCTTTATCAGCTTTGTTTATATAGTATCTTCCATAAAATGCATTTCATATAGAAGTGCTTTGCGCATAATAAAGATAAAAGGAAAATTGAAATAATAAGCTAAAAAAATAAGCAAAGAATAAAATAAAGATAAAAGTATAGACTAATATATGTATAGCAATTAAGTATTAAGCACATAGAGTAAATTGAAAATTAAAAGTGTGACAAGGTGTGACATATGGTGTGTGTCATGTGTGTATAGTACACATTTTACACTAGTAGTCAAATGGATTAGTGCCCAAAATCCTTAAGTTCGACCCCTGCCTACTTAATATGAATATACATAATAAATACCACTTACATAATACTGTGTGCATACATTGCTGTGCATTTTTCCCACAAATTGCCTTGTCTTAGTGGAACTGAGTGAGTCGGCTGGAGATGAATACAGTGGTTTGTTAGCAGCTCAACTATTCCAGTCATTGACCGCTGCACAACACAGCCCATAATTTATTCATTGGGGGCAGTCAGTCAGAACAGGATGGCTCATGTTGGCCACTGTACCTTCAAACCTGCAGCTCAGTACCAGCTTAGGGCGGTGCAGACAGTGCAAAGGGTTATATCACCTGGACCATCACAGTGATCTGTCAGTTGGCTATCAATTACCAGAAGTGTTTCATGTTACAGACTCAAAAAGTGTGTTTTAATTTCAGCAGTTGGTGGGATATTTGAAAGCAAGACCGGGGCAATTAGTCCTCTCATGTCCGGCTTAATCTCATAAATGGATGCAAACCTTGTGCAGGGGAGAATACACACACACACACACACACACACACACACAGGTAATTAAGATTGCAAACACTCTCAGACACATGAAGACACACACACACACACACACACACACACACACATAGACACACAATGCACACACAGTTAAGGATCCATTTTCAGGGGAAGCAAAATGATTAGCACTGCTGAAACATGAGTGGTTATTAAAAAGTCAATATATTGTCATTATAAGTGAAGATTGTTCCCTCAGAGTGAAGATATTGATCCATTCATGTGCTTACTGGTCATCGACCCGGCCAGTAATTTGCTCCCAAACAGATGTGAGGTATGAGGTTTCTATTCCATGTAGGCCCCCTGTCTCTGTTATGTATTTTTTGTGCAAGAGGAGCCGGGCCTGAGCCGCTGAAGATTCAACATCACTGAAATATGTCTGAGGTCATAATCCCACATCAAAGTCAGAGAAAAGATCAAGTAATCATAGTGTGCTTATCAAAAAAAAAAAAACAAAAAAAACCCCTCCTCATCTAGATTTTGGCTGATTTTCATGTTTTTACATGTTTTTTTTTTAATTGTATTGGGTGAGCTCCATGCTCCCAAGATCCATGAAAGTCTCTCAAAGCAAATTGTGTAATTGCAAAAATAGAAAAGGTGTTGGGGTTGAGGGGGTGGGGCTGCTTCATCATTCCTGGAAAGTGTACTTTTTGAGGATATGAGCTTTTGGTTTCACAACAGCACTGTCTGTCAAAACCTAGCATACTGCTCCTGTGGCATGAGAACAAATGTTTCTGGAGGCCACTCAAATCAAAGCAGAGAGTATCTGCAGGCCTCTGCCCCCTGTGCTGCTACTCTGCCTCTGTGACATGCCTGTTTGTTTTAAAAACAATGCATTATTTAATTGGATATTACTCAGAGGCAATTCAAATGCAGTCCAACTCATGAGAGAGACCTTGAAGATTTATGTTTGTTTAATCCTTTGAATTTGTGTATGCCATGTTACTCAGCAATGCACTAGAGCAAAACCCAATCATTCGAAAAGAAAAAAATGCCCTCTTTAATATTTATAATCCCTTTTGAACTGTAAACTCCATCTGTAGTTTAAAGTGATGACTCATTCAAAGCAGTAATCTTAATCCTTTTTTACGCAGCTTAGTTCTTAAACCAAAGGGAACTGGGGAAATTGAAAGCTGCCATCAATGCAATAAACCAGAATCTAATACACACAGAAGGGCAGAATCTAATTCTCATACAAGGGCATTAATGCTGTTCGTCTGTGTGTCTCTCGCAGCAAAGCAATATATTTTTTCACAAGCTGAAAAAATATATTCTTGCTCCTCCACATTAGAGCACTATCAAATTCCCAAACTCAGTAGATTATAAGAGTCCAACAGATAGAACCCATAAAAGATACAGAGAGTGACGTCACTGGCTGTCTCCCTTGGCTTTATTGAGCGCTTTGCCCCATGCTGCTTCTTTGTGCATTGAATAAAGACTATTGTACAATTTGGTTTGGCCCAGAGAGGACATTGCATCATCTTTTAATATGAGGGCACCCTGCACGATATTGCCTCCTCTAAGCACTTCTGCAGGCTTGCTCACTGGGATGGTTGTCACGCTGGTTTGTCTGTGTAGCAACAGAGGGACTGTGACTGAGCTCGGTAATCAGGAGAAAGAAATAGAGGACAGGCGAAGGCACTAGGAGGGCCTAACTGAGGACACATAAACTCTTGCAACAGACATGGCTCCAGAGGGTTGACGGGTTTTACTAATTTGTAATTGGATTATGTGTGGATGTCACCAAGCTGCCAAACAGATTAGTCTGAGTCAACACAAGGCTCGGCCAGTCACCATTTCACATCCTTGAAACAGGCGAGGCTATTTGTTGTCCACAAACTTTCAAAAGACCAGGAGAAGCGCTCGAAGTAAACATTTGTGATTTTTAATTAGAGATGAAATTGAGGGTGAAGAGAGTGGTCTTTCGAAAAGTTGCTCTTTAAAACATTATAGTGATTAGTCACACAGCGTAAACGTCCTTGCTTGCTGCAACCCCACCTCGATTCACTGTAACAGATTTAATGTTCACAGAATCATTGCTGAGGCATTGAGCAGGTCTAAAAAAAATTTTTTTGTCACCATCATCTATTTTCAATTAGTTGTGTGTGATGATGAATGGAGCGCTGGGAGTTATGGATGGGTTAATTAGCAGTGAGAGCCCATCTCATTAGACAGTGAATGGCATCGGTGCTGAGTCTACAACACACTGTCAGAGCTCTGATGGCACATTCCTCTATAGAGCTGCTGCAGCAGCACCGCATGTTTATTGGTCTGTTTATAGGTGACCAGCTCATCATCACTGAGACGCCATTAGATCTCTCTCTCTCTTTCTCTCTCTCTCTCTTTCACACATACACATACACACAGAGAGAGCCTTGTTAGAACCATTAAACCTTTCAGATTGTACTTTTTTATAGACACAGATAAAAGTGCATTCAAAATGGGAAAAATATAGTTATTTGTTTTGCAGCAACAAAAGCAAAGACATTATTCTACTTGGCCTGGGACACCTGGTTCAGTAGGTTGGAGGCACAACCCACAAGGGTGGCGAAAGATAGCAGCTGCCACCCTACCAAAGTCCTGACACCTGCCATCCCAAATGAGCAGGTCAGTTGATATTACAGTAAACTGCAGTGTTCTTGTGCATAATTATTTTGTTCTGATATTTATTACTGCCAAACTCCACTCTGAAATATCACACTCTAATCATACCCAAAACAAGACTTACTGCCTCTCCCAGCCATCTGCTGGCAACTGGCCACCACTCTGAAAGCCAGAGGCGCTGCATAACACTGACTGCCATACATCTCATGCACAAACAAGTTGAGAATTTATACCGACAAAGTCACTTGTGAGCAGTAATTACATGGGCAGATTCCAGGTTACGGCTCTTGTCAACCGGAAAACAGCTCTTACAAAATCTTACAAGTTTATGAGAGTCCAAGTGATGGAGAACTTCATCCAGGATTCAAAAACCACTGTTATATTTGTAAGGCTCGTTCATCCTTTAAGTGCTCATCCAGAGGCAGTGAATACTATTTATGACTCATAACAACAGGGTCACAAGGAATCTCTGCGTACATAAAGCAGAGGATCTTGGTAAAAACACCAAAAGATGAGGAGAATGGAGAACGTGCATAATGAAGCCCGAGAGACCATGGTACATATAGCAACCATCGGCACCTCTCTTAAAGCTGCCCACAAGTCCTGGTAGAGGCACTCCTGGTAGAGTGGCCCTTCATCCTGGATGATTGGAAACAATTCTTAGCTCTGCATGTGTATGAAATAACCTTGGTTGGTAAAATCTGAGGTAACGTGGAAAAGCAAAGAGAAGGCCTCCCAGCCAAATGTGGGCCAGGACTTCCTCCTGACCCCCAGAGCTCGTCGTCTCTGCTAAGGAGAAGCAAAGGGTGCAGTGAGTTTATACCTCTCAGGCAAAAAGATCCTCTTCCACCTTCCTACAGATGCTTCAGATGCTGAGCACCACCTCCAGATGAAGTCACCAGTTCCCTGAAGGAGCCTTGTGACATCAAAGGAAGTCCGCCACTTGGTTCTGCTTGGTAGATGCGTTGCTTGTAGGCTTGCCATGCTGGGGGCTGCCCATGTCAGACGGTCCCATGTCACCTGAAGAGACCGGGTAGAACCAGCAGATTGGTTTATTTTGAGAAACCTTCAGTGCTGTCTGACCGACTGAGCACATGCTTCCCTCTCAGAAATGGAAGGAAGTGCTTGAGTGCTAAGTGCACAGCTCCCATACAAATAACACGCAACCCTTTTGGAGACATTCTCCTGGCTGTATAACATGTTTTTTTCTTTTTCTTTTTCTTTTTGCAGTATCAAAGCAGTATCAAACAGTATCAAAGCAGTACTTTTTGTATAGATAGACTTTGTGACCTTTGTGACCTTTGAGTATAGATAGACTTTGTGTGGCTTAACATTTGATGTGTAAAGAGGCACTGTACCCAAAAACAAAGTTAATCCATACATGCAACAACACGCATATAACCACAGACTATATTGGACAATTTTATTTGACATTAAGAGTAGGTCTGATCAAATGTGTCTTTGTTAATGTCTTTGAATGGCACTCTTACATGACATTACATGTATTTACTTTAATGAATCTTATTCAGGTCAATTATTTGGGGGAAAAAAGCCTACAGTTTCATTTTATCTTACTGTGACTAAATTGTCTTAGGAAATCTTATCAAGACAAACGATTCCATTCTAATACAGAACACTGCACATCACATCACATCCGGTAAATTGTCTATCAAAACTATATATTATTGATCAAAACATTACATGTCTATGCCTAATTGTCTCAGTGCCACTTCTTTGCCCCCCACACAAAGAGGTCCGTCATGTCACTTTCACTACCAGCTGCAGCTTCATTTGGCTCTCTGATTTCAGCTTCAGAAGTCTTACACAAAGCACAAAGCTTTTTCACAAAGGTAAGGTTGTTGCCCACACTGCTGTTTGATAAAACCAGAGGGAAAACTGCAGAATGATTCTTCTTAAGCCTTTTGACTTCCTGACACCAAGGTGAGGCACAGTATTGATCATTTGTGCTACCATATTTTTTTCTCTGGCAGAACAGCTTGGCATTGCAAATTATGCACACTCTCCTTCTCCACCATGTGAGCCACATGGAACTAAGATTCCAGCGCCGTGATTTGTTCTACTCAAAGGTGAGTACACTTTTTCTGCTCTTTGAAAAAATGTTAAAATTGGGTAACTTTCTCTTTCAATGTGTTGATCTCCTTACAAACAGATGGGACCTTTATCTTCAGAGCCATACTGGGTTGTCTTGCCCGGGATCAGCAATTCCAGTTTGTGAGACTGGGTTTTGATTGGCTGAAAGTGTGTATCCATTTCAGCTTTTCCCTTCCTGTTAGGATGAGGTTTGCTTGGTGTGATAGACAAGGAAGGAAAATCTTTGTCATCCAATGCGCTTATCTTTTCTTCACTCACTCTGTGGTGTTATCAGTGGAAGCACTGCAGCTAGAACTGCCGCTGGCTGAAGGAGGGAGAGGAAAACATGCCATGCAACCTAGCTAAACTAGCTAGGTTGCATGTCTTTGTTGTCTAACGGTTTCATTTCTTGTCAGAACTTGATGTCTCACTTCAGAGCCAAACAGAGATTTCTCACTAATGAAAATATGTAAGAGAGATCAGTAGCTTGATAGACTGCCAAGCTAATTGTAGATTAATTTCATTCTTAGCTTTATGTTCAGTAGCAGTGCTCAGTATAAAGGATGCATTCATAGTGTTATCTTCAACTGGAGTCAGGAATGTGATAAATCAAATTTATATATGTAGGCTGATCTCATATAGGAACTGTGTTCAAATGAATTTCAGTGCTATTTCAATAAAGTAATAAAGTATTCAATAAAGGAATAATAAGGAAGGCATCTTGGCTCCTCTACCCTAGTTATCAAGAGCCTCATGTTGTAATATATGATATTTGAACATAAATTTTTTTTTTCTAACATCGAAAAAGTGGAGTAACTTGTGGAGTATTTTGTAAACTATGTTTTATTATATTATAATACAACTAGTATCCCAAGGGCATGTTTCCAGCTTTGTCTTCATCACTCTGACACACACAGTATGTAAATGCAGTACTTTAGCAGAAAGACAAGAAATGGAGAGAAGTCTATAATATGACATACCATTAGGACAGAAAAAGAAGCCAAGGTTTTGAATTAACCTTTGCACAAGGGAAGGCATGCCTGAAATATTTTTTGCATACACTAAATAGTCCAAGTGTGAATATGAAGAGCTCAAATGTGTGGATCTCACTCCATATGATATAACACAGTCTGAACTGAGCCCCATGGCAATAATGCACAGGTTCATCTAGATAAAATAAAGCAAAAAAATATATAATTATATATATTTTTTTGTCTTTGTTAGATAACCTATTCAGTTACACAAGAAAAAAAAACACCTGTAGGCTATTTTATATTAAACCCTATTACTTCTCCTTCATGCAAAATCACATATTTTTAGTGGCTACTGCTTCATGTAGCCAAGAGCATACAGTACAAATAAATTCCAGCTAATAATATCATCATAGATCTCTGAACAATCCCTTTGTTATATAAAATCTGCTACTTCACAATTTTCAAAGTGACACAAGAACGATAAAATATTCCTCTTCTCCCTCGTTCTCCTCCACTCTCTGCACTCTGAGGGTCTGTCCACTGCCTGGTCCAATAACAGGGTGATGGAGTATTGGAGGAGCAAGAGGCAAGTGGTCCTCTACAGTGAATACAGGCCGACATCCAGGTCTTCTGAGTCAGTGTGTGTATTTGATATGTAGTGCATCCCTGCTCAGTTTTGAACAATTGCTCCCCACAATATGTCCCACCCTGAATACATCAAATTGGAAAATTTGAACAAGACACTCTCTAGAATAACTAGAATAAGCCTGTGATGGGGGAAAAAGTCTGTGTTTTCAAGGCCACACCCTTGTTTTTTGTGACTATACGTTTTATTTCCACAGATATATTGCTGCATGAATGATTTGATATCAGATGTAAAGTGCCTGCAATCTGGACTCTAATTAAGCTTGATCTAATTGAGTCATGGAACAGGTGTGAGTCCCTCTCCTTCTACGCTGTCTGCCCATCTTTGACAGGAGAAGCAGCTCAGCACCAAGCAACAAACACATTTCCATAGAGCCTTGCTAGCCATGTGACTTCGTTAATAACTGACATTTTATGGCAATTGGACATTAAATTTCTTTATTTTCTAATCAGAAAAGCCACAGGAGGCTTCTCCATATTGGTGAAATACAGACCATTTGACAAATCATCCCCCTAGCAGGCTTAATGTCTCGTGCATATTCATAGCTTTTTCAGATTTCCAATCAAAGTGGCTGGCATGTCCCTGGTGTGAGCTGTGCCTCTCACTCCTCTATGAATGATTCATGCTGTTTAGCTCACAGTTGTTTGGGTGCATCTGGCTCAGGGAGGTATGAGCCTGGCCAAATGGAGGGGCCACATGGCGGCTCCAGATGTTTTGCTTTTGTATATGCACAGCTCATCACAAACAACAAGCAGTGCCACCCTAGAGTCTCTGCCATCTGGGGGAGACCAGACAACAGCTTCCCGTCTCCCCTGGGGAATTGTTGGAGAGCTCTTTTGAAAAGACGTGAGTGACATCAGAGTTATATTATTTTCAGGCACCCCTTCGTACCATAATTAGCAGCTATCAGTAAAGCACCACGTAGTCTATATTTAAACTGGGCACCAGGACTGGGGGAGAGGCAAAAAGAGACTTTGCCCTTCAGGCATCAATACAGTTAATATAACAAAAATTAATGACAATAGTGTTCAAGCAATATCCTTTTTTTCCCCGTCACTGTGAATAGAGGTTTTTCATTGCCTTGCATCATCACACAAATCAATCAAAGTAATAGAAAAAAAATCTGTGAAAACTGGAGTTCACTTTTTGCGCAAAGTTTTTCAAATTTCTGTCAGGTCAGATTATTCTGCGTGCTGTGTGCTCTGTTCTCTGCAGGCTCTTTGTGGCCAGCCCCCTGTACACATCACACCCATCCCCAGATCCCTGCCACTCTCAGTAAAATCATTATTTAGTCCTTTTGTAAGCAAGCACTGTCCCAGATCACAAATTAATCTTTCATATGTTTCCAAGATCTAGCCTTCTGTAATCCCATCTGTATGAGACACAACAAAGCACAGCGAGAGAGCTCCTATGAATTATTCATTCATTTCTCATGAAAGGCTTTCGTTATGTCTGTCATGTTTCACTCTTGCAAGGAAAATCCATTGATCCTTGCCTTTTCTCTGACAACAAGAACAAACAAGCGACATCACATGGCTGTACATTTTCTCACACCCCAACAAATAGATCTGAGAAAATGAATAGACAATAAGGCAATGTATAATATGTATACGTGCATAATGAGTACACACGTTATAAATGTTCACTCACACATACTATATGCATACCACATTAAACATATAGTGCATGCTCTCAACTAATAGCTGCAAGTGCAACCTCAGGGAAAATGTTTGAAATAGAACACAGTAAGGCAGAGTGGATTAAGTCAGATGTTCCTTGCCAGTAATCATTTATCTCCAGTAGTATTATAATCTAATGGGCATGTCTTCTTTCTGACAAGTTGCCCTCATAATTCAGAGCAACAGAATAGAGAAAACGGCATTGTTAACAAGAAAAGGCTTTAAATCACAAGCTTGGAGTACATTTCCAGTGAAATATTAATGTGGAAAGTGTGTTTGTGTACAAGGAACAAAGGGCAGAGTGTTGTACATCAATGGGTTGACAGTGCTGCAGGCTTCACAGACCAGGCTCTGCTTTCTCCAGCTATGGCAGGGTGTGTATGTATAGGGGGTTGGTGCATGGGGGGAGAGAAGGGGTCATTTATAATGTATGGGCCTGCTGGAGCGTGAGGTGTTGGGTCTGCTTGGGTTCTGTGCATAGCTTACTCTATGGCTAGGTTTCACCTAGCTCTGTGCACTTGCCTTATTTACTTTAAAAGCTTCCCTCTGGGGCCTTGTTTGGAAACTTGGGGGCTGGATGAGTGAGACAGATCCAATCCACTAATTCCCCATTTTCACCATGAGGAGCCTATCGCCTTACAAGATTGGGAGAAGGCACAACTCTCCCTTTGAAAGTCACAGAGCCTTGTAAGTCCACATTAGTGTCTTGTTACCTGCAATGTAATGAGGTTAGTCAGGGGCTTGTCTATGGGGTGCACTGGTAATGCTCTTGGCTCCAAGGTTAGAGGAATCTGACTGGATCCTATTATGAACAACACAGAGGCATCCTCGCAGGAAAAAAGACAGGCTAAACATAAGTCAAAATAAAAAAGAAATGGAAAATTAAAAACATGCATTTGACCATATGTCAACAATAGAAACAACTACAATTAATCCCAGTGCATCTGTAGTTTTATGTATTTTTTTGTCATCCTTATACTCACGCGTTAATATGCTGCAGTGCTAATATCTAATGACATGATGCTCCTTGTGCTGATTGTGTGTACTTGCCTGTGTAGATAATACAGCAGCTTGCAGGATACGAGTGCTGTTGTTGGCCCAGGCTGCCTCCTCCCTGCCTGTCAGCGCCAAGCGGAGATGAGCTTGTGGCCCGCTCTGTCTGCTGTTAATCCTGCCTGTTCTGCTTTGTCAAAGCTGCTGTTTGAACAATGGAGCTGTCTTCTTGTCTGCTAATTTAGGAACAAACATTTGCCTGCGTAGCAAACAAGCTCTCCCAGGAAGTGCTATTAATAGGATAATTAAGCAGACGGTAATGAGCAGGATTACTGCTAATTATGACAAGATTTGTTTTGGCATTTGCCTGAGAGGCAGCGGAGTGTTAAAGTCTGCACAGGAGTTCATCACTGCACCAAGCAAGCAGGCACCTGAGTAAACAGACTGGGACTCACTGGGGGTATGGGTGTGCTGTGTGTGTGTGCGTGTGTGTGTGTGTGTACGTGTATGTGGGGTGGGTGGAGGGAATAGAAGGGAGATAATAGCACAGCTACAACAATGCCAGAGGTGCTGCCAGACCAGAGCTATTACTTTGCAACAAGGTCGGCCCAGCCCCTATACTGCTTTATAGCTATGACGGCCCGCTGGCTGAACCTGCAGAAAGTTTCCATATCCTGGAAGATGAGACACTGAAGTTCATTAACATGATCAACATTCATATTGCTACATTGCAAGGTCATTCACACTGAAGGTGCAATTGTTTTGTTTTACACTAAATTAAAGCCAAATTTGTTTCCTTCATATGCCAGTTTCAGAATGTTACTGCCATCATCTCATATGGCTACAGATTAAATTAGAATTATTTTCAGGAGAATGGCCAGAAGAATTAAACATTGGGGTGACTTGGATTCATCTATCCAAAATGAAACTTTAATTCACAAGATTCAATCAAAAACAGACAACAAACAAGCCCATCCGAGGTGAAGGGGAATCTTAATGTGATTGTGGCTAAAGCCCAGACAGTGAGCCGCCTCCATTAAAGCATGCCACACGGCCCAGCAGCTCCAGATAAGACAGCTGAGTCTGGGATTTAGAGCTTTGGCTTATCGTCATCTTCACACCACTGTCTCACCAAGAGCAGAGAACATGGCCTAAAATCCTCTCAGACTGGGAAGCAAGTTTGTGTCCTTGGGCTGTAGGTGCAGATTAAACTGGAAACAGGTAGGCTCGTCAGAGTCTGCGTTAAAACTCCCATTTAGGGCCTTCGTCTAGTCTCCTTAGAACTCACACCAGCTTTGGCACCCCAACAGGACTTTCCATTTTGTAGGAGAAGCTAGGATAAGATTATAGAGGGAGCTGTGTGGAGTACTGTTTCAGAAATAAAATTGCTTTTATTCCATCCAACATGTGTTCAGTGAGATTAAGCCATAATCTTACAACGTTTAATAAGAGCCCGTTTGTGGCCTTCCGGCTGAGACAGAAAAAGTGGAGCATGCCTGCTCTACTTTAAATCCTGTTTATTGAATTATAAAGAACCTTAAAGGATCAGGAATGTGACTCATAGATTTAAATATTTTATGGTATTTTCATGTCAAAGCACAGCATCAAGTTAAGTATGCACTGTTTATAAAACTTTTCATACCTAGCAATTTAATACTAAATTTAGTAGATCTGCATTAAAAGGGACTATATCTCTGTTGTCACATGAAGATGCCAACGCTGTAATTTTGATCAAATTCTCCAGTCTCTTGGTCTCATGAAAACCTTTCAAACCCCATTGGATAACATCAGAAATGTACTGTCATCAAGCTAAAAACAAGGCTGATTTTCTTAATTCTTGAAAAGTTGACATGTTTTCACCTGACAGCAATGAGATACCTTATAAGATTAATCTGTGCACAGAATATTATTCTATATTATTATATCTACAGATAGTGTGATCACAATCACAAAGGATATTACCAAAGGATATTGAGTATAACGTGACTCATGATCCATTTAAGATTCAGCATTAACAAGATTCACAGATAAAATGCAGCACATTGTGCCACCACTACATACACGCAAATCCCAACCCTGCCTTATTCTCAGACATAAGGCCATACTGGAAATCCCTAACCTCAATTTATGTAATCCAAAGCCCTTGCATGAACTTCAGTTTGAGCTGTGGCTTTCAAGAGGTATTTGGAAGTTAAAGTCTCAGATCAGATTTGGACAGATTAGAATTAAGAGTTGGAAGTCTGGGAGGGGTGGATATGAGGATTTGCAGTGCTCCATGAGACGGCCTTGTCAGTGATAAGTTATACTGAGCCACGGGTAAGAGGATTGCCCAGACTAATCCGAATCAAAAGACATACCATGTGAATTACATCCCGAAACAGGTTCGCTTACAGAGATTAGGAGCCTGCATGTAAATCCTGTCATACTCTACTTGGCGCTGGGAAGATGAGCCTGAAAGAACAAACACAAACATCTGCTTTGTACCCTGCTGCAAATGCTGGTACAGGGTTGGCTACCAAAAACTGTCGGTTTCCTTGATTACAGCCTTCGTTTTCCCATTCTTTTGAAGATTAGATGTCCATTGATGAGACAATCTAGGCCAGGCACACTAATTATTCACACCACATCTAAGAAAGTGCTTATACTGAGGGTTGAGAATAACCCTCAGTGAGCTGACACCCACAGACACCCGCATGCCAGCCTGCTTACCCCTCCCTCTCTCGCTCTCACCATCCCTCCCTCCCATCAGCGCTAAGCTAAGCTGTAGTTCAATGAAGCATTTATTTCTCTTCCTGTTTGACATGGGTGATTCTATCAAGGCATCTGGCAGCAAGTGCTGTAATACAAGGCTTTCTGTTGAGACGTCAAAGAATGTTACTCTCTGCCGTAGTGAAAGAAAAAAATAGCTTACATTTTTTTTTGCTTTTTTTTCTGCAGAAGTACTGAACAAACAAGACTTGTATCCCTGGCCCAGAAATGCTTCAAAGAGCACATGTCTGCTGGGACTGGCTGTGAAATGTAGAGCAGTGTTGGCTGCTTAGCTTTGCATTTCAGCCAGAGCAAGCTCATAAGAGGACTGCAGAAATCTGGGCAGATCTGTAAACCGAGGAGACGGGAGTATTAGGCACAACCTCTCTCACTGCAACATCTGTGGACCACCATAGGCAGAAACATGTTACTGCAGTAAAGAGCGCAATTTCTGTGCTGTTCTCCTCTGCTCACATATTTCACATACTCTGAATTGCAAGTTCATTGATGTGGGTAATCAGACACAGTGATCCCAGAAGCCACTGAGTTGCACAGACCTATAGGTGCATGCTACTGATAAAAGTGATGAATAACATCAGAACTTAAAGATGGAGTGAATCTGCTGGGCCCTCCATGTGTACATGGAGATATACTATGGTAATTACCCTACACATCCAGAATTTTGAAAAATGCAGCAAAGCAAAGCTATTTTGTTGTAGATTGAATAGATGTAAATGCTTTAGGGCACGGTGTAAATGGAAAGCACTGAGAGGAAAGCAGTAGGACCCAGCATAAGAAAAGCCATCAAGCAGTGGTGCACAAACTCTCTGCAGCGCTATGAAGCATGCCGAATAGAGGTCTCTCGCTGCAGTATAACGGCTCATAAAGCCGCAAATGGTATTTCCACTTCATTCAGTCTCAGGGCCAGGTTCCAAGCAGCTCCTCAACGATGGAATTGAACCCATTAGCAATCGATTAAAGAACCAGCAGGCAGTCACCACTCTGCCTGCGGGAAGGAAGGGTCTGGCGGGGGTGGGGGCCTGTCGGCCAGCCGAGGCTCCTGGGGATTGAGGTTCAAATCTTTGTTTATGTAGAAATAGTGGTGAGCACTTTAACCTCGGATCCGCCCCTGTGGAGCAGATTAAGACAGTCAGCTGGTGAATGGGGAGTATTTTGAGAAGCAGAGCATGGGAGCTCTGACTGACACACTGCATCACTGCTGCACAGCACTTCACGAGGCCTGAGAGAAGGCAGGACCCACAAGACACCTGCTACTTGGTTTCCCCCAGGAGGTTGTGGGCTACCAATTTGATGGGCATATTCATAAGTTCTATCGAATGCTTGAGCCATGGGTGTTTACACAGACCATGAGATATGAATGATGAACAATTTGACCTTTGGAAACAGATTAGAATTTCAATCAAGTGACCACCGACCGATCCATAAAACTATATGACGGTGAAGGGCTGTGTAATGTAATTGCCTCAGGCTTAAAACATCTTATGTTGTGCTCTTGGGGCAATTACAAATCCTTGTGGCACAGAGTGAACATATATATGGTGAGATGTAGAGAAGTCCATAAAGACATTATTTATTCTGATCCTACTCTCCTTACCCCTATATTATATATGCTCCACACATGGCAGCCTGTCAGCTTTTACTCTTGGTGCCGACCTTTGTCTGCAATGGGCCTCATAACTGACATTTTCAATTACACTGCAAACAACTTATCAATATGCATGGATTTCCTAGCCAATATCAGGGCAAACAGAGTCGTTTGGAGAGCTGAGTCTGTCAGGGGAGAGAAATAGGGCAGACATGTCAAGGTCAGGATTTTGTTAATGAGGGACGGGCCGCTGAATAATTGAATGGGCTGAGCAGTATCGACTGTTGAAGCAGAAGCGTTTAAAGCGTTGGCGATCGTTAAGGAAAATCCTCCCAGCACTTTATGTTCCATGGCAGTAATTTATGCACGGGCATCCAAGCGGGTGCCCTATGGTTCACAGCACTGAATGCACAAAGCAATGAGTGGATTAGCCAAGCACACTTTAGAAACAGCAGCCAAGCGTGCAAGTCATTCCTGTGGATGAAGTGATGGCTCTGGCAGTGCAATTATTCAGCTGTGCATTTTAAATACAAATGGCAAAGAGAGAAGCGTTAAATATCTGTTCAGTGTGCCTACCGAAAACACAGAAAAACAGCTAGACTTGAACAGGTTGTTTGTTGAAGCTGAAACTGATCGTTGTGCAAATGCCATGCCAATTCATATAAAACACACTTGAATAATGTAATTGTTGCAGCAGTGGCAGAGGGAGAGCCAGAGGGAGGAGACCATAAAATGTGAATGTACGCATGTGTACTTTGTAAATGGGCTCCGAGAGGAAACTGATCTAATAGGCCAGTCCTGCTAAACTGATGACATCAGCTGGTGTGTCGGCTTCCCTGGAAGACACAGTTGATGCCAGCTCTCCGCTGTGGTGCGATATTTGGCCTTAGAATGAAAATACTGATAATAGTTGGATCAAAGCACCAGATGTAAAATGCATGTAAATAAGCCAAGTAATTCTACTTTAGCCAAATGCTCCCTTAGTTTTAGTGCAATCTCCGCCATTTATAATCTGCAGCCAGGACTGCTCAAGCTGTTGTTGTTGCAACAACACACTAGACCAGTTCTCAGGCCTAAGCCTCCACCCCTCTCTCCTCTCTGTAGGGTGGGAGCTTTGGGGGGCTTCTAATCCCTCTATGTAATTACTGCTCCCTGCAATGGCCAGACCATCTCTGTGTAAATCAGATTAGCTGACCTAAATCGCTCTCGTTTCTCTCTACCCCATCAAACAATTCCTTATCTACACCCAGAGAGCTAAACAACAGACAGACACCACTCCTCCAGCCTCCCTCCCCCAAAAGACACGGCCTGTTTATTTGATCAGCACAGGAAAGCAAACAGTTTCTCCATGATACACAAACAGGCTGGGCTGGGCCGGGCCTGCTGGGTGGCCAGAGAGCGGGGACAGGGCTGGGCTGCTGGCTGGGC